>SNQJ01S0038927.1:130337-143517 GCA_010110895.2 Picea sitchensis | reverse complement strand
GCTAGAATTATGGAGAATTATTCATATAAGTTTTCTGTTCAAAATAAATTAGACTGGTGTAGGAATGTCATCATGTGGTATTCAGAACATAATATACCTCACATAGATTTATAATAGGAATGAATATTACCTCCTCTTCACTACGAATGTATTAAATGAAATTGGAGATTAATGTCCCATATAAAAAAAAAATATATGGCAAATTTGAGGTACATTACATTGGCATTTTCTGAATCTGGGATGGGTGAAGAATATATCTCATGCAACTTATCCCAGTTCTTGGGAAATGAACATTTACCAAATTTTTCTTTTACTGGATTAGGTAATCCTTCCCAAATGAAATCCATTGCTATTTTGTTATTTTTCTTCAATTCCCTCTTAGCTGCAATCTTTTCCCTTTTTGAACTATCATATCTTGTAACAACTGATAGCCAAATATAATGTACATGTGCCTGTAAAAATACTTTCTTACTTATGCTCCACATATCATACTTAAAACCATTCTGACCATTAAAAATTGGTACTAAATTCTCATAATAATCCATGATCTCCTTCAAGTGGTTAAATTGTTTCCTGAAGGAACCGACTATGATACCAATTGTTGGATTACTGAGAGAGGGGGGGGGTGTGAATCAGTAATAGAGCAATTTATTCCTTTTTCACCATAAAATCCAAGTTTTATATCAATGTAGCATTATCATCTAATAGTTTCAGAGTAAATAAACAATGAACAAATGATAAATCACACACATACACAATACACCAGTGTTTTATGTGGAAACTCAAAGCGGGAGAAAACCACATAACATTTTTTCTTATATGTATTTAAGAACTACATTCATTGTAAGCACCAACTTCCTTTGTTTTCTAGCTGCAACTAGAAGGAGGCTCCAACCCTGTAGTTTCTCAGGGTACAACCCGAGGGAAGCTCCAACTCCCCAATTCTCTGTCTACAACCAAAAGGAGGCTACAACCCCCTATGTTCTCCAGCTACAAATGAAAGGTGGCTACAACCACATTTACTTTCCCCGTCTGACCGCCCTGACATATAAATGGAATGATGGAACCACTGTCACACTATCATTGTGAAATATACTGTTGTAAACCTGTACGAATCAACCTACACCAAACAACCTATACCGATAACCTGAACCATGCATCAACCATGCATCAATGTGCACCTTAACTTGTAATAAAATATTACCATAAACAAGTGCATCAACCATGCACCAACCTATACCAAAAAACCTGTAATCAACCTGTACCGTAAACAAGTTCATCAACCATGCACCAACATGTACCTCAATGTGTACCGTGAACAAGTGCATCAATCGTGCACCAAACCTTTATGAATAACCTGTCAAAACAACTTGTTCAAACAACATATCACAACAACCTGTCTCATCAATATTATCAACCAAGGCAGATCTACTCACCAATATCAATCACCAAGACAACTCTCAAAGATGTGCATCAAACAAGCATAAGACAACAACTCATAATCATCGCCAAGTTCAATATGTGCTTCTAATAATATACCAATATAAGTATGCTACATCATCCATAAACCATGTGTAACGACCTCCTATCTACAATGTGTACCCAAAACGCCCAACAATCTACATTCTTCTCATGGCCAAAATGGCGGTAACAATTTCAACATTTCCAGAACAATTCACACAAACTTGCAGAAACGAAATTTTCCGAATATACAAATGCCAAACAATCTCATCATATTATCCCAATAACAATAATTTGCCAAATATAAAATGCTTTCTACTTTACCAATTAAAATCGTACCTTAGCCACACGCCCGCTTCGGAGACGTTCCACGCGCCGTGCCTTGTCCGTTCTCCCTGCCGCTTCCACTTGCCAACCGCTGAAAACTCACCGGTACCTCCCAGCCAAACTCTAGGGGTACTCTGCTTCCCCCCCGCTGAAACTCACCGGTACCTCCCAACAAAAACTAGGGGTACTCTTCTTCCACATTATCCCCCCGAGCCTAGTAAATAGCCACAAGCACTAGATAAATTCAGCATCTCAAATATCAATGTATGTGAGCTACCACTCCCACACATAGTCGAGATAAACCCAACTCCTCACAAGTAACTCGTCAAGCTACAACTCGGCAGCGTAACATTACGCTAACCGTTTTTTTTTTCTTTCTTCCTTCCTCTTCCTTTCCTCCTTTATAGAATTTTGAGACTTGACCTAATTTATAAATCATTAATTAATTAATTTTTAATGACAACCCTTCATCAGTATCCGCCGTCCAAGTGTCACACATGCCTCTGTTCTCCAAAATTAATTTCTTTAATTATTAAAAGATTCAATTCTCTCAATTTCCAAAATCACCCTAAATTAATACTCCTAATTTACTCCTTAATCACCCTTAAATTTCTCCTTAAATTACTCCTTAATCACCCCAAATTACCCTTAATCACTCCTTAAATTTCTCCACTTACCCTTAATCACCCTTAAATTACCCTTAATTCTTAAATTTCTCCTTAATCTACTCCTTAATCACCCCTTAAAATTCTCCTTAAATTTCCCACCTTGTCTCTTTTGTTCTATTATTTAATTCTCTTGTTATTTTTATTTTTTTGAACCCAAAAGATACCGTGGTTTTTAATCTTTCAATATATTTTAAATTCCTAGCTTTATAATTCCACATTTTTAATAAATTTTATTTCTTTCCATTTGGTGCCATGGGTTTAATTTAATTTAATTCCCTCATTCCCACCTTTACCTTTAGGAAGACTTTAATTTACACTCAGGGAGGGTTTTAGCCACTCCAGGTCATTTTGCAGAATCTCTTAGGGCTTGTCAAATTTAACTTAGAGATGTTTTAATTTAGGTTTTTGATTTGAACAGGGCTTTCACAATTTAATTAGGCGTGGTCATTTTAAGAATTTTATCGCTAGTCTTAGGGTCATCTAAGTTGTCTCATCATCATCATCCATGACTACCCTTCAGGACGCACCACCGGCTCCAAGGGTGCCACTTGCCTCGTTTACTTCTGTTGTAATGACGCGTCTTTTCAGGATGCACCACGGCTCCAAGGGTGCTACCTCGGCTGATTTGCATTTCTTTCCGCTGACGCGTTCTTCAAGATGCACCATGCTCCAAGGGTGCCACTCGCTGACTTGACGGATTGGTGAATCTATAACCCCTCGAGTCAACACTCCGCCGTGAACTTGTGGAGACTAAGGGCTTCTAAGGAATAAGGCCCCCACTTTATTGTGCACCCCTTAGAATCACGTATTTAATTGCCGCTAGCCCAGCCTCACTGCATCGCATCCCTCGAACCAGGTAATCGCAATCCCAGCTTCAATCGTGAGCTGCATCAAGCCGCACCGCCTCACGGCATCGTGGTCCTTCAACTAGTTAATCGTTAACCTACAGTTCGAGCTATACGGTGGGAGTGCTAATAGGCTTGGTAGGGCTGCTGACACACCTCCCTCAATCTCTCTGGAACTCTCGTGTGGCCCCTTTACTCCATATGTGAGTCTAATGGTAAGCTATCGTCACCAGACATCAACCATCATGTCGCATCATGTCAACAACATATCAAGGAAACAGTATAATAATAAACTACAATATCATCAGAATGAAATAACTAGCTAGCTCACCCCCACCTAACTGGTCTGGAGTAAATATCACTGTAAATGAAACAACTCAAATAGCCCACTCCCTGACTCAATCCGGAGTCCAAGGGAGTTCCACCGATGCCTCTGCATCCTCAAGGTCCGAAACCCTGCACACTCAATGAAACTGAGTCAATAGCACCTGTATATATCAATAGTAAAACATCCTGTCATCAATCATGACGCATCATCATCAAGTCTAAGTGGTTCATCATCATAAAAATCCAGATCACTTGCGAGCAAGTGTGCTCAAAGAATAAGTTTTGTCAGTGCGCCAGAGCAGGATGTTACACCATGTGTAAACAATACTACTAACAAGTGCCTCCACCCATGTACCATGTATGTACCAATCATGCATCAAATACACTTAAAACATGACTCACCAAGATGTACCAACATCATCAACTATGCACCTCATGTATGTGTCAACTCATCAGCTACGTGTCTCAACCATGTACCCAACATGTACCTCAACCAAAAGCCCTCATTAATTTCATCATCCAAATATGATATTTAGCTTTGTAATAGAACTAGTGTATATGATCACATACCTGCAAACCTTCCTTAACATTAAAAACAAGAGACTAGCATTTTCATCAAACTTTACTTTAGTCTCACATGACTAATTTTTTATTAGTCAAAAACCCTAACTTGAAATAATCATAACTATGTGCCCGTAATGAATAAAGATATGAAAATGGTACACAACATTCTTTAGTTTTTTTTATGCAATTCCTCGAGGTGTTACTACTTGGAACCTCTCATAAAAGGAGTTATAGAAAAAATGGCATACGTTTTTGAATTCAAGGTTATTCTAGAGAGAGACATTTTAGAGCGTTCCCCAGATAGAATAGTTGTTGCATGGATATGAAAATTGTACGAAAAATAATACAGATTGTAATCATACAAACAAATTTGGTCTTACTAAGTTTGGATCTGTCATGAAGAAGTTTTGATGTTTTTACCCGAAACATGTGTTCTAGACTAGTTTCAGGACTAGCCACAAACTCTATTTTCCACGTAGTGTAACTCCAAAAAAACAACCCACAAGATGGAATGTGTACCACAACTACTTGTATATGTTTCCTCACTGGCCTCCCAATTTCACGGTCTGAATCATTCTGAAAAAATAGTTATTCTGAAAATGGTGTGATGACCTATAAATAACATACCTTAGAAATCATCATCAAAATAATTTATCCTCCCTTGAATTTCGTCCTTCTTTACTTCACCTTCCCTCTGAAATTTGGCTTATATATCCTTTGGTTACCTCAGTCACTTACAGATATTCAATATTCTCAAGTGTATTTAAAATGAGAGAGTATTCCCTCTTATTTATACTTTCATGTAGCTTCCTCAAGGGGTTACCTTTTAACCATCTTAACCCACTTTCCTTATTTTACGGTTAACCCACTTCTAATTTCTCCATTAAATTTATTATTTAAATAATTTATTTTGTATTCACTCTGAATTATAGTAAAATCATCACTTCACTTTATTATTTACCTTCTAAAATCTCTTAAACCACTTTGACTACTTTGAACTGTTTGGGGCTTCTAGATGATTCATGAGGGCTCTCCAACTTCACATGGCCATAACTCTCTAACCATGAAGAGTTATGTGGCGTTCCACATACCACCAGAAATTGAATGAAATGTACTACCCATATAAAAGAGTCTTACCTTCAAATATATTAAAAATCATACCATTATACATCAAACAAAATTGAGTCCATTCCCCAAACCTTTGTGCTACCGAAACTTGCTACCAGAACTTCTCCAAGGGTTGACATCAATAACTAAGGTTTGACATCAATATACAATAGTGTTTTCCAATGGTTGACATCAATGGAAACCAACAATCCATACCAACTGCTCACGCCAACTGTCTGACAAGTATTCCATTTTATTCTTTCTAGATTATCGTAAATGTTGATATGTCTATTTATTTATTTAATAATTATTTAGTCATACAACCTTGTATTCTCTAATAATTTTTGTAGGTATTTGCAATGGAAATGCAACTAAAAACTAGCCTATGTGTGACATGGTTTTCCAAGATCCCAATCATGCCTCATCCAACTCATGGACCTAGGTAGTTAGTACTCATTTTTCCATTTTAGTTAGTGTGTGTGCACAGTTCCCAAATATTCATGTGTATTTCAACCCTTTGCTAAAATATGGGCACAAATCACCCTAGTATGAATTCTTTAGAGTTTACAACAAATCCACAGTCATGTAACTTGTAACTTGTAAATTAACAAAACGATACATGAATTTTTCTTCCTACGGTGTGCAGTTCTCATCATGCTCTGTTTTCATGTATTTTTATGGATTTTCTCCTTTATGTATTTTTTTCATTTACAATGCAAATTTTATCCTTTACACACACTAAATGGTTTTAGGTTTCAAATTGCACAACCCCTCTCATTTTTGTGGCCTTATCGGATTTGATCCATGGACCTTTCAAGCCACAATTTTAATCATTTTGGGGATCCCTCTATTTTTTGATATTTTTGAGAATCTATAGTGTAACATACTCAACCACCCACAGGATATCCACGCTACTTCAAAACTCACTTCTGAAGTTATTTTGAATTATGATAAATTTTTAATTAACAAAGAGGCATGAAATATTCACATACATAGATCAATATTCATGCTACAACATAAAATAAATGAATATAATTCGATACAAAACAATAACCAAAAAACATACACATTATAAACATGAATCAGGGAAAGATAATAATTAATACACAATGGAAATAAATATATTGGTAAATGAAACCATAACAGAGAGCAATTATCTTTAATGAAATGAATCACCAACTGTATGGAGATGAAGGATGTTCCAACCAATTGTAGCCATTGTTATTCCAAGTCTCAACAATAATTTCACCCCCAAGATAGGGCCATGAATCCATAAGGATGGTTTCAGGGTGTCACTCAAGTTCCCAAACCAGTGAACACTCAAGCTCTACCATGCTTCTCAACACACACAACAATCTAAAGTACACCATCTGTCTTCTATCCATCTTTCACAACCCAAGATAATGGATCCCCTTCTCTTCGACATAGTCCCTCAGGTTGTCCACCTCCTTCTAGGGCTAGAGTGCATATTGTCAAGAATATCCATGCTAGGAATCTTAGGATTAGGAGCTTTGAGAAAAAATTAACACCTGCCAATGCATCTCATACATGTAGGAATTAATTCATGGATGGAATACAAAATAATGTCTCCTCTCCAACTGTTTGTTTTTCTTTCCCAAGCCAAGATAAAAAATAAATGGGGAATGATGAATTGGTGAAAGAGTGAATGGAGAGAAAGAACAAAATGAAAGGTGTGAAAAAACCCCCCAAACAACCCAAAGATGGGTTTATATATTTCTTGGAATTAAAGAACCACATGGCCTTCCCCCAGGAAACTCATGTAACTAATATTCTCCATCAAAACAAAAATGGGTAAATAAAATATAAAATAAATACATAGCCCCTCAATCCCCCTTTATTGTGGGATCACGACCCCCTATACTTTTATTCCTTGTTCGTATAGTAGCCAGTGATGTATTTTATTATTAATAATGATCAAAACATTACATTTCCTAGGCACCCTGGCCTCTTTTTAATTGTTTGGGCACTCTGGCCTTTCATAAATCAACACAATAAATTATTTATTATGGGGAATCAAAACCAAGGTATTACATGTATCATTGTGTTCTTATCATTAAGATCATAGACAACAACATAACAAGTTGGGACATTTATATAATAATGAACCCATTTTAAAATGAGGTCAAAGGGTATCTAAGGAGCTTGGAAGAAATTTTGGAAGGAATACATCCTTAATACAATGAGAATGCAGGAAGAATCATTAATATGGAAAGTATTGTGTCCCTTATTCTCAAAAGAACTAAAATCATCATTCATGAAATCCAAAAAACAACTTCATTGGAACAAACAATGTAAGTGCTCATCCAGATGACAAAGAAGTTAGAACAAGAATTAAGACATTTATAGGAACGAGAGATTCAAACAAAAATAATTAAAGAGATGGAAACAATAGTTACAATGCTTTTGCAAAGACTAAACATGGTTGAACTAGAAAAAAATTATTTTAGAGAAATATATACTCCTCAAGCGCCAAACTTATATTCTTTCAATCAGGTCGAGCAATCAGATGAATCCCAGGGAGGACTTGAAGCAGTTCCCATGGAAATAGAAGAAAATACTCAAAGAATAGTTGGAGGACATGATCAATAGAATTTTAATATATTGTAATGAAGTTGTTTAAATGCCTCTTAGTATTAGAACAATATATAAGAGTATAGGGAAACTTGACTGCCTGAAATTATAATTTTCTCTATGTTTTGTATATCGTAAATTTCATAGAGTAGTGCTTTGTTTCATTCAAGACATGTTTTTCTAAATTTTGGCAGCTTCTTTGCCTCAATCACAACCATTTAATACAAAATTCCTATTCAATTCCTCTTAAAAAAAATATTTACAGTTTTATTACCTTCACCCCCAAAATTAGATAACTAAATTTGCAACTATATAGAAGCTTGGGTGTGTATTTTCATTACATTACATTCTACTATTTTGGTCTCTCATTTTACAAGGTAAAATTTGCACCTTTTACACAACAACCATTTTTATGTTTGCAAATGAAACTATAAATATGTAGACATGTGTAAAATTATTTAAGACACCCTTAGAAACCCGAACCACTCAAATTGATCCATAAATGATCTTTTAAAGACTATGGTTATGTTTATGCATGAGTTGATTTACCATTTAGAAATTTAAGAGAAGAAGAATGTTTAATGAAATAATGTTGCGGCCATCATAAAGAATGCAGAACATAAAATGAAAATTAAGAATATAAAACCATAACACCAAATATTATTAATAGAGTTCGACAAAGTTGTCTACGTCTTCAGGCCTTTGTCTCAGTTGGGGAGGCCTTATTATTAATATTCAATGCTTCAAAAGTACATCATAAGTACATCAATTGGATTACAAATTGGTCTGGATGTCTTCTTCTTGACCTCAACAATCCAACAAAACTAACGACACTGAAAAAAGGTTGAGCATAGCTCCCGGAAATGGCCTCCAAAGTTTGTTTCCTCAATGGCTTCCCTACATAAAAATGGATTAAGATTCACAAATACTCCATAATTCGTCTTATATGAACATCCTTTGGTTTCAAAAAACACTTGGTTTATATATATTTTGAGTTGGGGATCCTATCCCAACTTCCTCCCAATATTTGGCCTCAAAAAGGGCTCCAGATCCCCAAAACATCAGACTTAATTAACCATAAAAATCCATTTTATATAGTCAAAAAACCACTTTGGCAAAAATATGGTGTGCATGACCCTATCCTCCTAAATTCCTGATTCTATGCACCCATGTGGCAAGCACCTAAGCTAAACAGCTAGGCCCACCCCTAAAATTCTAGCACCTAGTCGTGTGGGAGTGCCATATGGCCAACACACTGGATTTCATCCCACAATCTTCACTCCTGGTCATATGGAAGGTTCCTTGGTCCAACACCTTGGTCGGTGGGCTAACCTTACCGATCAGGCGCTACATCCCTGAAAATCCACACAGATCAACTTTGAATCAAATATATGCCATATGATACACAAGGAACAATGGTAGCTCGGGTGGTCACCGCGTGGTTGTTCAGGTTGTTGGGATTCCTGGAGATCAGTTGTTCGATTCTGTTGGAGTGAAAATTTTTTTTTTGACTTGGCCCTCATTGGTCTCATCCAAACTGCCATGTGTCACCCTCTGATTGGGCCACGTGTCACACCCTGACTGGCCCGTACAACTGAGTCACTTGCATAGTCACCCTGCTAATTGGTCTTCATAGTCAACATCGTACCCCATGTGTCATGCCCAAAGCCTACCATGGCACTTCCACTCATCATTCATACCCTGCCACATTTCACGACCTGATCCTACCATGTCACTATATGGATTTCAACATCAGTGTCCATATAGTCGAGTCATCCTCCACATCAGTGCCCGAAAATGCCAAAAATACCTGACACGCGTCACCTCCTAGTGTTGCCATGTCATCATGATGAAATCATCTAACGTGACGTCATGAATTGATCTCTTTTGTTCTAATTAATCATCATACAATACTTTTACCATCTCTGACATGGAAAATAAAGTTTTTTGAAACTCTCTTTTGTTTTGAGAAATTCCTTCTTCTGATGCCATCTTATCACTTTGAGATGTCATCTTTCTTGATTCAATAGTAGGATCCCCTTATACAAGCTCTCCTTCACCATGACTTAGATTTTTCTTGTTAATCATGCAAACTCAAACAACCAATTGTCAACCTGCTCTGATACCACTTGATCCGTAAATGATCTTTTAAATACTATGGTTAAGTATATGCATGAGTTGATTTACCATTTATAAATTGAAGAGAAGAAGAATATTTAATGAAATAATGTTGCATCCATTATAAAAAATGGAAAACAAAAAATGAACAATCAAAACAACAAACCATAATGCCAAATATTGTTAATGGAGTTCGGAAAATTTACCTATGTCTCCAGGCCTTTTGTCTCAGTGGGGGAGGATTTCTTATTAATATTCAATTCTTCAAAAGTGCATCAGAAGTACATCAATTGGATTACAAACTCATTTTTTTTGTTTTCTTCTCAAACTCAAGAATCCAACACAACCGACAAAACTGAAAAAGGCTGAGCGTAGCTCCCAGAAATGGCCTCCAAAGTTTTCTTCCTCAATGGAATCCCTGCATAAAAATGGATTAATATTCAAAAATACTTCATCATTCTACTGATATGAACCTCCTTTGGCTATAAAAAAAAACTGGATTTTATATATTTTGATTTGGGGATCCTATCCCAACTTCCTCACAAGATCTGGCCTAAAAAAGGGCTCGAGATCCTAAAAAATGGGCAAAATCCAAAAACAATCAGACCTAATTAACCATAAATGTCTATTTTATATAGTACAAAAACCACTTTGGAAAAAATATGGTGCACGTGCCCCGATGCCCTAGATTCCTGGTTGTATGCACCCATCACTAGTACATTTGGGTCAAATTTTGACGGCGCATTCGACGCAATTGCCACTTTATATTGTCAGTAGAACGAAAAACAGAAGACCCCCTCAAACATTGTTTCACATGATGTCTCTTTTCTGATGACATATATTTCATCTTGTGACGTCTTGGAGGTGGCAAGACCGACGTCTTAAACGTGGCAAGACCAACTTCTTGAACGTGGCAAGACCGACATCTTGGACGTGGCAGGAGCGACATATTGAACGTGGCAAGAGAGACGTCTTGAATGTGGCAATAGAGAACTCTTGAATGTGGCAAGAGAGATGTCTTGAACGTGGCAAGAGAGATGTCTTGAACATTGCAAGAGTGACGTATTGGAGATGGCAAGAGAGACATCTTGGAGGTGGAAAGAGAGACATCTTGGAGGTGGAAAGAGCAAAGTTAAGAGGTATCATCTCCGATGAGGTTTCTATGGGAGCGACACTCCAAGATGTCACAATAGGACTATGTTGTAGGTATTTAAAAAAAATTACAATATCAATACTAAGAGGGACAGGTACATTAACCTTTGCTAAGATACTAGCCATATCAATATTTAAATTTATATCATCGGTCTTAGGCAAGGTTGGTTGAGGAGGAGGACTAACTTCCAATGGTAAAGGGGGTCTTGTCTAATGAGGTTTAGGATCACTAGGATATGTCTTGGGTGTGTTATCACACAAACTCGCAATTGTTGAGCTAAAGTCCAAAATCTCAAGTGCAATCATGCGTAATAAGACTGCAAAAATATACTAGAGAGTAAATCCCTATTTTTATAAAGGATCAAAATAATACTGTACTTTCTTGGGTACTTCGAAACAAGTGCCATCCAATACAAGATCCTATATACCTATGAGATAGATGAGCAATAGAAATTCCAGAGTGTTCAATGAAACCTCTGATAATTTTTTTGACATTTAGCAGAAAATTATATCATCAATAATACAACTTGAAGTCATTGCAGGTATTGCTTTGTATCCTTTGGCTAGCACAACAACTTCACACATAACATGCAAGTGTTCTATATACATACATTGAGTAGAAGAGAAAATTCATAGAATGCAAATTGTAGCAATTTGAAACAACCATAATAGATTTGGACTCCAGATATAAAGCTCATAATCTCTCATGCTAAGACATTTGAAAATGCCAAACCATGTAAAATTCAATATCCCAATACTCGATCAGAACAAGGGGTGAAAAAAGACAAATTTAAATACTTCAACAACTATAGTAGACTTGGCCTACATATATAAAACAAATATATATTCCAAGTTTAGTTTCAAATAACAACCAATGTTATTGTTATATACACAACCAATCCATATAGTTTCAAATAACAACTGATGTTAACTGTCATATACACAGTTAATCCGTGTAGTAGATATATTATGTGATTGAACATCAATCATTTTTCAAACATTATCCAAGAACATTACAGTCCAAAGCAGGATATTGTGAATTTGTTCAAATGGATTCATGTATTGCACATTATGAGGAAGGTGCACATCCAAACTGCATATGCTCTCACACATTTCAGATATAATATCAAGAAAATAAACATCCATATATCAAATTACTATATTCAAGATATACACGATATGTTATCTAAGTCTTCAGATGCATCCATTTAGCCAAAATTATTTACACGCTCACATTCATCAATCCATTCGGAATACCTACAAACATTTTCAGAAATATAAAAGGCTAAGTCATCCATAGAGATATTTATTACTCCATTTCATATTATATCCCTCTCCTCCAATTCAATAAGGATGACCTTTGTTCAATAATTCAAACCTCTATAAATATCAATTATTCAGTTGATCTAACTGTTGATTAAGGTTGGTTGTCATTGATGTCAACCCTTGAAGAAAGCCCCGTAGCACAAAGGTTTGGGTAATGGACCCGATATTGTTTGATGTAAATATGACTCATTATTTTTTTTTCATGGTTAATAAGAATTAAATATGGATGAACTCCAAAGTGGTCCCCTTATGGTGAAAGCCCTCACGGGAAGATGCTTTGCGAAGTAAGAGAACCCATGATTAATTGTGGAATAATGAGATGAAGGATAGAGAATTTTTTAGGGAAAATATACTAGATGGATAGTTCTTTTCATGCCATTTCCGGTGGTATGTGGAACGTAACATAACTCCTCACGGTAAGAGAGTTATGACCATGAGAAGTTGGAAACCCTAGGTTTGGGTAATGGACCCAAGTTTGTTTGATGGGTAATGGTATGAGTTATGATATATTTTTAGTTAATACTATTCTATATGGATATTACATGTCATGCCATTTCTTTTGGTATGTGGAATTTCACATAACTCCTCACAGTTTGAGAGTTATGGCCTTACGAAGTTGAAGGACCCTCATATGTCATCTAGAAGCCCCAAAAGGTCAAAGTAGTCAAAGTGGTTTAAGAGATTTTTAAAGGA
>SNQJ01S0038927.1:117931-130287 GCA_010110895.2 Picea sitchensis | reverse complement strand
GATGAGTGTATTATAATTCAAATTGAATACAAAATAAATTATTTCAATAATAATTTTAATGGAGAAATTAGAAGTGGGTTAACCCTAAAATAAGGAAAGTCAACCAATTAACCTAGAAGATGTTTTTAACGAAGCTACTTGGACAGTATAAATAAGAGGCAAGGCTCTCTAATTTAATACACACTTGTGAATATTGAATATCTATAGGTGTATGAGGTAACAAAGGATATATAAACCATAATTCTTAGTGAAGGGGAATAAAAGAAGGCCGAAATGCAAGGAAGGATAAATTCTTTTGATGGTGCTTTCTAAGGCATGTTTGTTTCAGGTCATCTCACCATTTTCACCATAACTTTTTTTCTATAATGATTTAGACCTTGAAATTTATATACCATTGAGGAAACATATCCAAGTATCTGTGGTAAAAAATTCAGGTTATGGGTCATTGTATTTTTGGAGTTACACTCCGCGGAAACTAGGATTTGTGGCTAGTCCTTAAACTAGTCAAACATAGGTGTTTCGGGTAAAAACATCATAAATTCTTCATAACAGATACAAATTCAGTGAAAAAAAATGTTTTGGTTATATTAAAGTCTTTACTATTCTGTGTAATAGTTTCATATCGATTCAACAAATATTTTGTGTGGGGCATGCTCTACACGGTCGCTCTCTAGAATAAGCCAGATTTCAGCAAGGTATACCATTTTTGCTATAACTCATTTTATGAGATGATCCAAGTAGTGAAACCTGGAGGAATTACATAAAACACAATGAAGAAAATTGTGTATCAGTTTCAGATATTTATTCATTACGGGTACAAAGTTATCATCATTTCAAATTAGGGTTGTTGACTAATCCAAAAAATAGTAATGTGAGAAGTTTGATGAAGATGCTAGTCTCTTGTTGTCAAAGTTAAGGAAGGTTTGCAGGCATGTGATCATATAAACCAGGTATATTATAGAGTTACAAATCATATTTGGATTATGAAATTGATGAGGTTTTTTGGTTGAGATACATTTTGAGTACATGGTTGAGACAAGTAGTTAATGAGATGGCACATACATGAGGTGTATAGTTGATGATGTTGGTACATATTGATGAGTAGTTGACACATGATTGGTACATACTTGGTACATGGTTGGATGCACTTGTTTATGGTACAGGTTAATTACAAGTTGTTTGGTACAGGTTGGTGCATGGTTGATGAACTTGTTTATGGTACAAGTTGATTACAGGTTGTTTGGTACAGGTTGGTGCATGGTTGATGCACTTGTTTATGTTACATGTTGATTAAAGGTTGAGGTATAGGTTGATGCATGGTTGATACATGGTTCAGATTTATTGGTACAGGTTTACAGTGGTATATCTCACAATGACAGGTTGACAGTAGTTCCATTATTCTACTTCTACTTCAGGGTGGCAGGACAGGGAAAGGACAGGTGGTTGTAGCCACCTTCTGGTTGTAGCCAAAGAACATAGGGGTTGTATCCTCCTTCTAGTTGTATCCAGAGAATTGGGGAGTTGGAGCTTCCCTTAGGTTGTAGCTTGAGAAACTAAGGGGTTGGAGCCTCCTTTCAGTTGCATCTTGAAAACAAAGGAAGTTGGTGCTTCCAATGAATGTAATTCTTCAAGAAATATAAGAAAAATCATTCTGTGGTTTTCTCTCGATTTTGGTTTCCACATAAAACACGAGTGTACTATGTATGTGTATGATTGTTCATTTGTTCATTTCTTATTTACTCTGCAGTTATTGGATGATAATGCTACATTGATATAACGCTTGGATTATATGGTTAAACATGATTAAATTTCTTTATTACTGATTCACCCCCCTTACAGTAATCCAACAATTGGTATCAAAGAAAGGTTACTTTAGGAAACAGTTTAACCACTGGAAGGAGATCATGGATTAGTCTGAGAATGGAGTACCAATGTTTAATGGTCATAATGGTTTTAAGTATGAGATGTGGAGAAGAAGGACGAAAGTATTTTTACAGGCACAGGGACATTATATTTGGCTATTAGTTCTTACAGGATATGATAACTAAAAAATGGAAAAGACCGCAACCAAGAAGGAATTGAATAAGAATAACAAAATAGCAATGGATTTCATCTGGGAAGGATTACCTAAATTGGTAAGAGAAAAGGTTGGTAAATGTTCATCAGCCAAAGAACTCAGGGATACGTTACATGACATATATTCTTCACCCATTGCAGATTCAAAAAATGCCAAAGAAGGTGCAGATATAGAACAAGAAGAAAGATGCTCATCATGTCAGACAGATTCAAAAGAGGAAGAGTATGATGAAGCAGAAGTTGATTACAAAAAAAAAATGATCAGTGCAATTAAATATCTACGGAAAGAAAGAGAAGAAAACAAGTCATCCAAGAAAGAATTGATGAAGCAAAAACAAAGTGTTCAAGGTTCCGAAAAGGATCAACAAGTCATCAAGAATTTAAGATCTCAACTAGAAGAGGCTAGACGAATTGAAGAAACTCTAGAATATCAAAAGAAATGTTTAGAAGCCAACATAGCAACACAAAAGGAAGACGCAGAAAATAGAGAAAAGATATTGATGGATCATCTCAAGGAAAGAACCAATGACTTAATCCAACTTGAGGAAGAGTTTGGTCAAGAAGAGAGAAGACTCGAAGAATAAATAATTTCATTGAAAATCCAACTTGAAGAAGCAAAGAGAACAGAAGAGGTCATGAAGTCTCAGATAATGAAGAAGGAAGAAGAGGTTGAGAATCTTGAAGAAGAAGTTGTCACACTATGAGTCAAAATCATCAAGCTCAACAAGAAAGTTGAAGATACAAAAACATCCACATCAGTTGTAGAGAATGAAGAGAAGCACTCTACATTGCTAGAAAAGAAGAATGAAGAAAATAGAAAGAGTTATGCAGAAGTACTCAAAGGAAGGAATCATGGTCAACCAAAATATAAGAAAACTATTGAAGATACATATTCAAGAATACCATCCATGTTGAATCCATAAAGAAGCTTCAATCATGATCATGATCAGTCAAAGAAAAAATTCAGAAGGACTACGCCACAAAGAAGATCATTCACTTCCAGGTATAAAAATTTATTTTATGATCATTGTTTTTATTGTACTAACTTTGGACATAAGGTTGTAGGGATTATAAAAGAAATGTTCAAGTAGACCGTGCCTATGTGGTTGGATGTAAAATTGAGTGTTACAAATGTCATAACTATGGACACATAGCTAGTGATTGTAGAAGCATGATCAATACTTCAATGGAAGAGAATATTGATATCAGATATAAGAAAGTATGGATAATAAAATAGGAAGAACAGGTGAACAAAGACCAGGTACCAGAGATCGCAAGATTGACAATAAAAAGAGATGAAGAAAATTCTACATAGAAAAGGAAAGATGTCATATACAGAAAGTTTTGGAAAATAACTGAAAGAAAGGAAGGACATGTAAATAACGAACAGGTTCAAGAGATTTTACTTTCATACATTGTAGTGAAAGATGAATCCATAGATAGAAAGAAAGAAGTAAGAGCCGAGAGAGATAATGAATCTACCAATGAAGATGATGATGAATACACATCAGAGAAGGAATTGTTCTGAGCCATTTGTCTTAAAGACTTCCAAGTAATATGAATATTAGACAGGGGGAGTCTATGCGATATCTGTGACAGACCAAAGAATCATCCTTCGAGAAACTTGCAGAGTTTGAAAAGAACATTCAAAGAAATCAGTTAGCAGAAGTACAGTTTGATAGTATAATGATAAATGGGTTAGCATTATGGACAATTGCGCAAGTAGAGTCTTGGAAAGTATGGACATAGATGGATTTGTAAGAACACTTAGTATGTTTGAATAGATATATGATAGTGGGAGAGAGCATGGATTCATATATTGGTTTAGAGAGTGGTTCAAAGACAAAGGAGCATTATCGTAATGGACGATAATTACATAGGAAATGGCTCAAACAATGCTAATGGATTACAAATTGAAAGATATATTTTGGACACAGGTAATGCATACAATAGTTCACATTCAAAAAAGAGTAATGCTCAGAAAAAACACTAATAAAACTCCCTACGAGCTATGGAAAGGAAGACCAACAAATGTGAAGCACTTCAGAGTTTTTAAAAGCAAATGATACATCAAAAGAGAAGATGGCAGAATGGGAAAGTTTGACTCTCGTGTGGACAAAGGAATACTTGTTGGTTACTCAAGTACAAGGAAAGCATACAAGTGTTACAATCTAAGATTAAACAAAGTTGTGGAAAGAATCAATGTAACAATTGATGAAACAGGCATACCAGAATAAAAGGAAGAAGAAAAAAAATCAATGGAACAAATTTTTGAGGAAGAAGATGAAAAAAAAGTAGAAGAGGAAGATAAATATGAAGAGAATTAGATAGAAGAAGAAGAGAAACTTCAACAAGTATCTCCAAAGACACCTAGAAAACGAGTACAGAAGAATCATCCTTCAAATCATATTATTGGAAACAAATATGCAAGAGTTGTGACTAGAAGAAAAATCCATTCACTAGAACAAACACACCTAGTACTCTTATCTACAATTGAACCAAATTGTTTTGAGGAAGCCAGCAAGGATGAATTTTGGAATAAGGCCATGGATGAAGAATTGGATCAAATAGAGAAAAATAACACTTGGGAATTTGACACAGACACCCCCCTGCCTCAAGCAGGGTCTGCGCAACCTCCCGGTCTAAGGATCATTCTTTAATGCCTTCAAGCCGGATCGACTCATTTGATTCCCTACTGGAACCTCAATATTTGATCCACGGGTCCTGCTGAAACCCCACCTGTGCGAACATACACCAGGCATGAGTTTTCATCTCCTCACAGCCTCTGAATATGACTGCCTCTCTTTTTTTGAAATGGAATTTTGGGTTCCGGGACTCCGTGAGTCCTGATGTCGAGAGTCTCTTCCTTCTCGATTCCCCGATATTTGAAATGATGAAATGTCGAAATGGCACTCAACAACGATTATCCCCCTGGGCCATATCTCAATCCATGTGACTGGCTACCCTGTGACCACACGCTTCTTTCGGGACTTCGGGGTTTCTAACACAGCAATTCCCCTAGTACTTGCCTTCGGGATTCCCAAAATGTCAAATCCTGAATCTTCAAAAGGCCACTCCTCAGATTTCTCCTCCAAGGATTTCCTTTCCCCGGCTTTTCATGTTTCGTGATTTCAGAGTTTCAATTCTCGAAGTGCTCGACTCTTTGTAAAGGAATCCCCAAATTGTCAAATTCTTAAATCCTGTTACCCGGTGCGACCGCAACCTCAATCTCCTCTATGTCACACTTCGCAACATTGGGTTTTTCATCCCCGAAAGCTCGGATTCCTTGTTCTCAGAATTTCCAGAATCCCGATACCCAGAATGCCGAAATCCCGAATCCTGAAATGTCGAAACTCCACTCCTACGGGAGATCAATGGCTCTGAGCCTCCACTGATCTGACGGCTCTGATCCTTTCAGGAATCCATGGATCAAGAGTCCTGAACTCTTACCCTTTGCATGCCCGGTACCCGGAGTGTCGAAATACTGAAATTCTAGTCTATGTCTCTCTTGAACTAATGGCTACGATCCAACTGGATCGACGACTCGCATCCTTTCAAGAATTTTCTTGAAACCTTGACCTCTCACCATGTGTCCTCCTGTTCGATGGTCATAATTATTTCGCTATTTCACGACTTTCACTGTGAAGTGCCCCGATCTCTTGTCATCGGAATTCCTGAAATGTCGAATCCTGAATCTTTGAAATCCTGATTGCCTCTGTCGTTTTGGGACTTTGACGAGCGTCTTCTCAGCTCGTGTGGGAGATTAACTCATGCACACCTTCTCCCAAATATGATGATGGTCGGTGATCAGTGCAAGATCTGACAGCTTAGATCTTCTTCTCCTGTGCACTCTCCTTCTGTCACTACCTGGACGTAAACCTCCAACGGTCCAGATCTCCTCTTCGGCCTGATCCGATGGCAACTGTGCTCCCTCTTGTGAGCTTCTGTTTCTTCCTGAACCTGGAAAGAATTAAACTTATCAAAGACCTCAACCTTTGTATCCTCTGCGAACCCTGTGAATTTGGGTCTCGCCTGTGTTCTAAGGAAACTATCCCTCTTGAGCTTCCTCAGACTCAAACACTCCAAAGGGTCTCCTTTTGGCCTCTGCAACCTCTCAGTTATGGCCTATGCATGAAAGAACTCTCCCTCCTGAGATTTATTCTCTTTGAATCCTCGAATGATTCTTCATCCTCTGCACTCCTTGTAGGTCTCTGTCCCTCTTGGAATTTTCTTGCTCTGAACCTGTGGAAGGATTCCTGACTCCTACACCCCTTGCAGAATCTCTGCACGCATGAAGGTGCTATCTGTCCTGAGCTTGTTTGCTGCTCAGACCTCTAAGGGACTTCACTTTTTTTTTCCTTCTCCCTCATATGGAGAATCTAATGCCCTCTTGGCAGTCTCTTGCTCAAGCAACTCCTTGCTGAGTCTGCAGGGTGTTCAACAACCCTGTGAAGACCCTCACCTAGACTCTTCTCTCTTCCAGAAGTCAAAAGAGTTATGGTGTGCACTCTAGCACCTGCTCAATGCCCTCCTGGAAGAGCTCTATAGAATCCTCGGTGATTCTATCTCCTTCTAAACTCAAACCAGAATTCTTCTTCTCAATGCAACCTGTGTAGCTGCTCAATGCCCACCTGACAGAGCTCTTCCAGAATCCCGCAGTGATTTTTTCCTCTGTTGTGTTCTCCTCTACACAGTCTTACCTCCAAGGTATTCAACAACCTTGAGGTCATCCTCTGAGTCAATGATTTCAGTTGGTGTTCCCTCCAAGCACATCCTTGTCCAAATTCCACAGATTTGGCAATGCTCTCTAAGCACCGACTATCAGAACCCGCAGTGTTCTGTCATGCCCTTTTGGCATGAAGCCTCAAAGAAACCCGAATCTGAAATCAATGAACTCAATAGATAGAAAAACCTATATGTCCCTACAAATGCACACCTAATCATACATCTACATCATAGATAGAACACACATAGACATTCACACAACACATACAATATGCAAGAAGAACTACTCTAGTTTGTATTAATATCAAATGCCTCCTTTACAAGGTGTTCCTGAGCTCAGATTTTGACAGAGTCTCAACTCCTCCTCTCTACTCTCTCTCTCTCTCTCTTTTTAACTACCTCTATTTTAATTTAAAAATAAGATCCAAGATATTTTACATGAGGGGGCGCTTTGATCTCTTCCCTCCAAGCTACCTATTCTATTCAATTATATTGAATTTACAATGAATGGTTGTCTAGTCTAGATTGGATCTAGATATCATCCTTACAACCATTAAAGGTTAGCTAAATATAAAGCCTATGTATAGGCACAACCTTTTGTCTCTAACAACCTTACAATATTTAATGCCTTCACATTCAAATTCAAAAATGTGAAAGGGCTATGCCTTTCCCCATTGAATGCATGCGTTGAGTTGGTTGGCTGGATAGCGCATGGATGGCTTGGAGAGATGCTCCTGCATCATACTCCTCTGCTGCAAAATTCATGAGCTCTCCACCCTGATTGTTGAAATCCTCCTGGATCCCAAACAACTCTTCGGAGTTGTCTCTCTGCTCCATCTCTTTGTTGCTATTGTTGTTGTTGTTGTTGCTTTGCTGCTGCTTTGGCAGTACCCCTTATGCTCAGCTTCCCCCTTCTACTAGTCTCTTGTGATCTGATCATCATCCCCCTGATCTCATCGATCACCTCATGCAGATGCTACAATGGCTAGCTCTGTTCATGCAGTCTCCTCTGTTGCAAATTATTTCTGCAAATGGGCAGATCACTATGATCTCCCATGTTGTCTTTACCCTCCTTTGTGGCACTAAGTGGCCACTCTGCTGTAGAATCTAGCTCTACAGTCTCCTTACTGAACTGTTGTTCATATTCCTCTTCTAACAACTTAACTTCTGCCAATTCTCCTGCTTGTGCATCCCCACCTTCCTCCAGCTTCTCCTCAGACTAGAATCCTCCTTCATCTGCCTCCAACTTGACGTGTTGAATGTGCAAGATACGCACCTTCACCCTTCTCTCTAGGGCTTCAATTTCTTCGCATAGATCATCAAGAATCATGTTGTTTGTCTCTTCTTCAGCTTCTTCTACTACAAGCTCCAATGTTGCAGTCATTTCAACTTCCTGGCTGAAAATTTTGAGCCATTCTTCGTAATGCTCTTCTTCTTCTTCAGCTTGGGCAACCTCTAACATCTGCTCCAATGCTTCTTCTTCCATGATAGTCTCTGCTAGTTGTCCTTCGGCTGTTGCTGCATATGCAACACAAGTTTTATCCCCAACTGAGCTAAGTGGTAGGAGTATTTCAATTCCTCCAATGATTAGAAGATTCCTCTGATCCTCCTTCTGGATGGTGCAAGTTTTAACTTTTCATCATCTTCATTCACATGGCTCGTAAAACAACTTGAATCTTCACTTGTCAGCACTCCTTGCTAATCTCAACTCACTCTTGAGTTCATGAGACTCTCACATGGCCTCATTTGCTCTCCCTTGCCCATCTCGCAATATGGGATTCCTCTGCTGCCCTCCTGGCAGTCTATGAGATCCTGCAGTGATCTCATCTCATTTCCCTCTTGGAAATATGAAATTCCCTAGCTGTCCTCTTGACAATCTATGAGATCCTACAGTGATCTCATCTCATTGCCCTCCTGGCAATTGGAAATTTCTGTTTTTCCCTCCTAGCAGTCTATGAGATCTTCAACTGATCCCATGTCATCCTCACTACTGAGGTTTCTCCCATCCTATGGTTCACACACCTGAACCATTTTCTCCTTTGAACTGTTGAGGTTTTCAGTATGCCTCAACCATATTTTCAATAGCCTCTGCTTTCCTTTGGCCATCAATGCCCTGACTGGACATTTTTCTTTTGTCCTCATGGGCCATTCATATACCCATATCGACTTAGCATTCTACTGCATCTGCAATGTAAGATCATCCATTCTTACTCTAATCTCAAAAAGCTCTTTATCTCGCGCAATGTTCTCCTACTGCTAATGGATCTTATTTCCACCACGTCCATGGCCTTCAGTAGCCATCTTCCTGTTCCTATTTGCCTTCCTGGCAAACTTGTTGCTGTCACTCTGCAACTCTAAGTGCTTCTAACTTTCTCATACAACCCTTTGACTGTCTTCCTGACTGCTACGTACATGCTAACAATCACCACAGAGTTCCAGTGCTCTGCCTTCCTTTGCCTGGCTCTGCAAGCTGCCTCTGATACCACTTTGTTTTATATCAGAGTATTTTCCTTCCTGCTCTCTCTGCCTTAAATATATAAACAGAGTCAAGCTCTAATAGTATAATTGACGCAGATGCCCCCTGCCTTAAGCAAGGTCTGTGCAACCTCCCGGTCTAAGGATCATTCTTTAATGCCTTTGAGCCGAATTGACTCCTTTGATTCCCTACTAGAACCTCAATATTTGATCCACAGGTCCTCCTGAAACCCCACCTATGTGAACATACACCAAGCATGAGATTTCATCTCCTCATGGCCTCTGAATATGACCACCTCTATTTTCAAAAAATGGAATTTTGGGTTTCAGGACTCCCTGAGTCCTGATGTCTAGAGTCTCTGCCTTCTCGATTACCCGATCTCCGAAATGACAAAATGTTGAAATGGCACTCAATGACAATTAGCATCTTGGGCCATATCTTAATCCATGTGACCACCTACCCCATGAACACACGCTTCTTTCGATACTTCAGGGTTTCTAATGCCGAAATGCCCCTAGTACTTTCCTTCGGGATTCCTGAAATGTCGAATCTCGAATCTTTGAAATGCCACTCCCCGGATTTCTCCTCCAAGGATTTCCTTTCCCCGACTTTTCGCGTTTTGTGATTTCGGAGTTTCAATTGACGAAGTTCTTGAATCTCTGTAACGAAATCCCCGAATTACCGAATTCCAAAATCTTGATACCTAGTGTGACCGTAGCCTCACTCTCCTCTATGTCACACTTCACAACTTCAGGTTTTTCATCCCTGAAATCTCGGATTTCTTGTTCTTAGGATTTTCGGAATCCCGATACCCGGAATGCCGAAATACAGAATCCCGAAATGCCAAAACTCCACTCCTACAGGATATCAATGGCTCTAAGCCTCCCCTGATCCGATGGCTATGATCATTTTGGGATTCAATGGATCAAGAGTCTCGAACTCTTACCCTTTGCATGCCCGGTACCCGGAGTGTCAAAATACCAAAATTTTGGTCTATGTCCCTCTTGAACTAATGGCTACGATCCAACTGGATCGACGACTTGCATCCTTTCGAGAATTTTCCCCAAACCTTGACCGCTCGTCACGTGTCCTCCTGTTCGATGGTCACGATGCTTTCACTGTTTTGGGAATTTGACAGTGAAGTGCCCCGATCTCTTTTCATCGGAATTCCCGAAATGTCGAATCCCAAATCTCTGAAATCTTGAATGCCTCTGTCGTTTCGGGACTTTGATGAGCCTCTTCTCAGCTCATGTGGGAGCTTAACTCATGCACACCTTCTCCCAGATCTGAAGATGGTCAGTGATCGGTGCAATATATGACGGCTTATATCTTCTTCTCTTGTGCACTCTCCTTCTATCGCTACCTGGACGTAAACTTGCAATGGTCTAGATCTCCTCTTCGACCTGATCCGATGAAAACTATGCTCCCTCTTGTGAGCTTCTATTTCTTCCTGAACCTGGGAAGAATTCAACTTATCAAATACATCATCCTTTGTCTCCTCTGCAGACCTTGTGAATTTGGGTCTTGCCTGCGTTCTAAGGACACTGTCCCTCCTGAGCTTCCTCAGACTCAAACCCTCCAAAGGGTCTCCTTTCAGCCTCTGCAACCTCTCAGTTATGGTCTGTGCATGAAAGCACTCTCCCTCCTGAACTTTATTCTCTTTGAATCCTCAAAGGATTATTCAGTCTCTACACTCCTTGCAGGTATCTGTCCCTCCTGGACTTTGATTGCTCTTAACCCGTGGAAGGATTCCCGACTCCTACACCCCTTGCAGAGTCTCTGCACGCTCGAAGGTGTTATCTGTCCTGATCTTGTCTGTTGCTCAGACCTCTAAGGGACTTCACTTTTTTTTCCCTTCTCCCTTAGATGGAGAATCTGATGCCCTCTTGGTAGTCTCTTTCTCAAGCAACTCCTTGTTGAGTCTGCAGGGTGTTCAACAACCCTGTGAAGACCCTCACCTAGACTCTTCTTTGTTCTAGGTCCCAAAAGAGTTTTGTTGTGCACTCTAGCAACTGCTTAATTCCCTCTTGGTAGAGATATATAGAATCCTCAGTGATTCTATCTCCTTTAGAACTTGAACCAGAATTCTTCTTCTCAATGCAACCTGTGCAGCTGCTCAATGCCCACCTAGCAGAGCTCTTCAAGAATCCCACAGTGATTTTGTCTTCTGCTATGTTCTCCTCTACACAGTCTTACCTCCAAGGTATTCAAAAACCTTGAGGTCTTCCTCTGAGTCAATGATTTCAGTTGGTGTGCCCTCCAAGCACGTCCTTTTCCAAATTTCGCAGAATTGGAAGTGCTCTCTAAGCACTGACTATCAGAACCTGCAGTGTTCTTTCACGCCCTCTTAGCATGAAGCCTCAAAGAAACCCAAATCTGAAATCAACGAAATCAATAGATAGAAGAACCTATCTGTCCCTACAAATGCACACCTAATCATACATCTACAACATAAATAGAACATACATAGACATTCACACAACATAGACAATATGCAGGAAAAACTGCTCTGCCTTGTATTAATATCAAATGCCTCCTTTACAAGGTGTTCCTGAGCTTAGACTTTGACATAGTCTTGGATCCAACTCTCTGCTCTCTCTCTCTCTTTTTTTTTTTTACTACCTCTACTCTAATTTAAAAATAAGATCCAAGATCTTTTACATGAGGGGGATCTTCGATCTCTTCCCTCCAAGCTACCTACTCTATTCAATTATATTGAATTTACAATTAATGGTTGTCTAGTCCAGATCGGATCTAGATCTTAGCGTTACAACCATTAAAGGATATCTACATCTAAAGTCTGCGTATAGGAACGACCTTTTGGCTCTAACAGCCTTACAATATTGAATTCCTTCACATTCAAATTCAAAAACATGAAAGGGTTGTGCCTTTCCCCATTGAATGCGTGCACTGAGTTGGTTGCCTGGCTGGTGCATGGTTGGCTTGGAGAGATGCTCCTGCATCAGAATTGGTTCAAAGACCAAAGAATAAGAATGTGATTGACACAAAATGGGTTTTTAGGAATAAATTGAATGAAGATGGACATGTTACAAGGAACAAAGCTAGATTGGTATGTAAA
>SNQJ01S0038927.1:86306-117921 GCA_010110895.2 Picea sitchensis | reverse complement strand
CAACATAGCCAAAAAGAAAAAACATACATGCATAATTCTCTGGGGTAGGCCTAATTTTATGATGATCTCAAATAATGCAATCAAATGATTTCCAACCTTCATCTATAATACCTGCATGGTTGCAGGTAGAAAAAAGAGATATGCAGGTGATATGGTTTGGCATAAATCCTACCTCTTTTATCTTATCAATGAGTGCAATGGAATCACCACCATGTCCATGCATATCATACCCTGCGATCATTGCATTCCATGTGGCTATATCTCCTTGAGATATTTTTTCAAACACAAGACATGCATTTTATATACACCCACATCCTGCAAACATATAAATGAGTGAAGTCTCAACAAAAGAATTAAACCCTAATGCACTTCTAATGTTGTAACCATGGATATCCTTATCATGTTACAGAGCTTCCAAGTAGGCATACGTTAGTAGAATGATAGATATAGTGACAAAGTCTATTCCCATTTATGTTACTTGCATATGTCAAAAGAGTTTCAAGGGCATATCACTATGCTTATCCTCAACATAACTTGCAATTATTGTAGTCCATGAAACTACATTCTTTCGTGAAATCCTATCAAATACTTTATGTGCATTCTATGAAGACAATTATTGTATGGAGATCATAAAATATATCATATACAGTAGAGAACCATTACACAATTGAAGAAAAAAAATCATACCAATGATCAAATCACAAGAATCTCTTCACAAGTCTGCAATATGTCTCTATGTTCAATTTAGGAAAAGTACATGCATATGTTGCTCCTTTCCTCTCAAAATCTCAGACATCCCACCTCTAATACATGGCATTACATTCATATATAATGAAAATGAGTTGAATTCCTCCTAAGGAGGTCGAATTCTGCTCCAAAATTTCAAATACATGCATATATCCTTAATAAAAAGTGCTTTGGATGCCTCTTTAGGTGAGAGAAAGGCCCTTCTTCACAATAAAATATGATAAAGCTTCATCTAGAAGACTCCTCAAAACTGGGCTCTCCTCAAACATGATGAAAATTGCATAAAGAAAGTGTTAACTATGTCTTGGTTGCTGCATGTCAATCTCCTAACTCTAGCACTCCTCAAGTTAAGCTCTTCTAGTATGTTCATTCCTTAAAATAGGTAATCTACTCTACAGGGAGTGGAGAGCTTCTCTTTTCTAGCATACATAACCTCGATCATGTCATAAAACCCTTTTAATTTGTCTTATAATGTGGAGGGTTCCTTCAAGGTGGGCCTTTGACCTTGTGAAAGGGTTACTAGCTTACCCATGTCAATATCCTGAAGGGCGTTCTCAATCTAGGCCTTGACTATGCCTCTCTAAGAACACAGGAAATGAAATAGACCTATGCACTTCCTCACCACAAAATCACTTTCTCAGTTGTTGTTCAATATCTGAAAGAAGGGAAACATATTTGAAAAGTATCGAGTTAATGCACCCCATTTGTGTGAGTGAATAAAGCGTAGTGCCTTCAATAAAATTTCCCTTACTGCTAGCTTAACTCCCTCAACAAAGGGCACACTAACTGTTGGTTGTTATGAGAGTGAAAATAGACTGAAGTACATAGAGGTGCCTTTTAAGCTAGAATTAGAATTTTCTCTTCCATAAATGTGTCTTTATTCTGAGTTTTTGGCACACTCTAACACTGCCCAAAAAATGCTTCAATAATTCTGCCCTTATGTATGCAAGACCATCACACCGTTCAGAATAATAACAACCAATCTGGACTCAAAGAAAGCATTCACATTGGTCACAAACTAAATATCAACCTCCAGAATAGTTTGGATAAAATTTAAAGCCATAGGCTACATGTTTTACAAAATGATGATTTTTCCCGGTCACATTTGTCTGAAATCCGGTGAGAAATTATTAGATTTGTAAATTTCAGTAATTATTTCTGTATAATATGAGTGCCCCAGGGATTGTTCAGCATGCTGAATCCATTTCTGCATTCAAAAATGGATTTTGAATAACAAAAAATAAAGATTCGTGTAAATTTATATCGTTGGATTCTGACGAAAAAAGCAATTTCATAGAATAGCTCGACAATGCCAAAATTTGAAGTTTGAGGCTGAGATAAAGCCAACTGGAAAGAGGTACCCTATACTACTCAAAATATGGCAAGATAAGAGAATTAAAGTAGGGATAGACCATTCCAAATCCAGTACTCAAATTCTGCCTCTTCTGTTGATGATGTATCGTGCAAAGCTGCAAACCAAACCCATGTTATATCATCATTCGCCCCACATATTCGAAGAAAAAATGTTTCCCTTCATTCCCTCTTCAAATGTACCTTTTGAGTAGTTGAGCAGAGAACAGACTTACTTCTGAAACACTGGTCTGAAACTTCCAAAGGATCTTGCCATAAAATAACACAAAATATGTTCCTGAAACCTGTACTCTATCTGAGATAGTTGCGTAAGTTAGGCTCCTTAGTAGTACAAAATCATCATATCTTCCTCCAATAATAGCATGGTGGGCCTAAGATGAGAATGGCCTAAGATGAGCATGTAAGAAGGCTTCAAGTCTGAAACTAATTCCACTATAGAATAACACATGGAAAGTCTGAAAAAAAGACACTTTTAAGCATAAATAACTCCTCTATGAGTGTGACTATGCCCTCACTGCTGTCAGGAATGCATTAGAGCAGACCTGAATATGGAAACCCATGAATGTGCCTTTCTTCTAGTAATAAATCCTTGGAGTTAATGCCCATATGTTAACAAGTTGTCCTAGGCCAGAAGCAACAACCTTCTTACTGTTGTTTTCAATCATGGACAGGTCTGCCAATGATATCTTTAGCATAGTGCTGAAATGATAAAAGAGGAACCCCAAAAATACTCCAGGATAACCATGTTTCTTGAAAATCTAAAGGAATCAGCTGCAAATACTATTTTCAACCCATCAAGATGTCCTCACCAATAGATATTCTTCAAAAATAAAATGCCAAAGACAACAGTCTTGTTTCCACCAAAGTGCATCTTCAGATCTCTAGAAGTGAAATAGAAAGGATCTCTCTCACATCATAAACAAGATGCCAATTCTCTAGCTCACAAATCCTAGTACTGTTCTTCTGAAAATCCCTAAAAATGTTCACACATTTTTGGACATGCTCTATATGAGCTCCCTCAAAATTGAGTACCATGGTAGAGTAAAAGTCAATAAAAATTTTTGAGACCATTGTATCATTGCTTGTACTTCCTCCAAAGGAAGTTGAGTGCATTGATCATGTCATGATTGTAAATTTTTGAAAGTGAGTCAAACCAAATATTTGTCTAGAGTTGAGTGATTTTGTGTGAAAGGAGAACATTGGTTCTTTGTTTCCTTTGTATAGGTATTGTGGAAAGATATCTACTAAGAGAATAATGAGAAGAAATGATAAATACTTGAGCACTGTTCGAAACAACAAGACTAGTGAAAAACTAGAATTCTTTATGTGAATCCCAAAAGGAGATTGAGAAAGATTTGCTAAGGGGATCGCAAAATTTAAAGAAGATGGAAACTAAGATTGAGGCCAAAGAAAAGAAAAAGAAGGCCAGAAAACCAATTGAAGTAACCCCAATGATGGAGGTGCCTACACGGATTGATAATCCTTGGAATTGTGATCGTTGATTCACATGTAGGAATGGAAAGAAATAGTGATATTGTCAAGTTAGAAATCCAAGCCCAATTAGTCAATGCTAATTTGTAGAATCTGAACATGTCCAAGAAAATAAACTTGATGTGATGGGGAAGGGAGACCAACAAGTTTTTAATGTTGAGGATATGGATGGTGATTACAGTAGATTTCCACCCAACAAATGGTGCAACACATGAATGAGAGTCGGTGGAAGTAAACTTCCTTTCAGAGTTGGACATTGAAGAAAAGCTACACTACCCAAAGGGGGGTGAAATCGTTCCTGGTAACATATAACAAAATTAGATACACGAAGAGGTAGATCCTAGCATCTGACATGAATATTTCACCCTTTATTCAAGTTATATATTACCAACATTTTCCTAGTGTTTTCTCTCATGCATTCAACCTCCTCAACGTGCCTAGGAATACCATTCACATATTCCACCCACCATTAAGTTGTTCTTCCTTATCCTTTTTCATCTCCCTATTATAGTCAGAAGTAGTAGTCATATCTTGAACTATTGGATCAAACCCATATTTGGTAGCAGGATAAGTAGTAACACTGTATTTAATACATATATTTATATATATCTCGATTTGTTGGTTCGAAAATAGAATAGATTGGATCAAACACATATTTGGTAGCAGAAGAAATAGATAGATAGATAGTCAGACTATATTTCATTTCCTTATATCCTGATTTGTTGGTTCGTAAATATATTATATTCGTGGGTAACACAGTTTCCATTTCATGTAAGTCGCGTTCTTCAGTACACTAAGCCTTCACAAGACCAGGTTACATACTTCGTGACAGTAAAATGCCCAAAATCTAAACCCTAGATCTTGACCTTGTCCTCCATATTTCTTCTTCTGTGTATGTATAACCCTAAAATCCCTGAAGCTTAAAATTCCCAAAACACTAAAATTTTGAAGACCTAAACAGATAACAAAAATTGGAACCAAAAAAAATATACAAAAATAAAATCTCTTTGAAGTCTTTTCAATGTCCTTATTGGCAAGCATGGTGAGAATTTTTGAATGGAATGTATTTAATAATAGTTCTGTATAGTGTCACATATTCACGGGCAAGTTTCTCCGTGGACAAAATGAGAAATCTATGAAAATGGGTACTTAACAAATAATAAGAAAATAACCACTTGACGGAGATATGCGATGGTGGGTAGAGGCAAGGGAACTTTGTTGGACTTGAACTATGGTTGCTGGCAAGGAATGGAAGTCAATAGTTCGATCTGGGTCATTATACAACTTTAAATAAGGGGATGATAAGAGGCTGTCGTCTTCTTCAGATATGTCTATGAGGCTTAGGCCATCCACATCCATTTGACGATCCATCGACTGGATCCCCACATTCTAAGATCCCCACGAGATTCGAACCTTGGTGTTTCCTTTCACAAAAATTCAAAAGAAAATATGAAAAGGGGTAAACAAAGGTCAAAAAAAATTATCACAGGAATATCTGGAAACCGTTTATGGTAGAAGAAATTCAAAGCTCTCCATGAGCGGGAAAAATATATAAACCAATGAATTTGAAATTAAAATAAAATATGGAAGAGTATATTGGTTTTTTATATTTGTATATGGAGTTTTTATAAATCAACGAATTTGAAATTAAAATAAAATATGGAAGAGTATATTGGTTTTTTATATATGTACATGGAGTTTTTATGATCTAGCAACATTGTTAAGAATCAATAGATTTTTCATCACCTGGGTTTAAAATCATGACATTTAGGTTTAAACTCGTAATCATTACATGTAAAATCTCTATATTTATGTAAATCATGTAAATTCTCTATATTTATGTAAAGAAGTGGGCTAACTAGAGAGCAATCTTTCCTCTTGAGTTATTTTTAGGGAGTAATCTCTATAAACTCTCTGCAATTTTAGGGATCCTACAGAGAAGTGTGTCGATAAAACTTTAAAAGTCGAAAGAAATCCAAATTTCATGGGAAAATTCAATCCCATAAAACCCTAAAGGAAATCTATGGGTAAAATCGAAAATCCATGTGGAAATTGATGGGTGAAATCATTCCTATAAAACTCTAAACTCTGAAGGAAATCCATGGGTGGATTTGTTCCCATAAAGCCCCGATTTGAAAAAATGAAAAATGAACAAAATGCAGGAGAAATAGTCCAAAAAAACATCCAAATTCCATGGGCAAAGTAAGTCCCATAAAACCTTGAAATAAATCTATGGGAGAAATCCTATAAAACTATGAAGGAAATCCATGGGAAAAAATGTTTCCATAAAACCTTGATTTGAAAAAATGCAAGCGAAATAGTTAGCAAAACACACTGGTTTAAAAAACTCTGGGCGAATTACTTACCAAGAAATCTCCATTCCAAAAAATCAAGGTGAAATGAAGGTTCAGTCATGAAATTTGGATGGTGAAACCTGTTTCCATCGATTTTCTTTACGATTTTATGTGGATGAATAATCTAACCTATATATTTTTTAATTTAATATTTGGGCTAAGCTTTTGAAAACACTACTTTAACTACTTTAGTAAAAATTTGCCCCCTTAAAATTTTTGAACTTCCAAGTTTCGCCCATTCATGAAATTTTTCCCCTAAAATCTTCTATGGAGATGGGGAGTTTGACATTTGACAAATATGACTAGTTAGTTCTTGAATTTGTTACTGCAACTACTAATATTCAATCTTCTTCTTTTGTCATTGCAGTAAATATTGTTCATGCAATAGCAACAACAAATGCAATCATTGTAGGTCTAATTGTAATTAAAATAACTAAGTTTCTTAGAAATGATTCAAAGAACTATAGAATGACACACTGCTTACAACATCCATCAAGGAAGATGCTTATGATTCCAGTAGAACCATTTGAAACCAACAGATCTTGTTATATATGCTCAAAGACACCTCTATCACTAGAGGTGAATACTCAACAAGCAAAACTGGAGGATATTATGGACAAATTTGTTAAGGCTAATATGAGTGTCAATTCACCATTAATCATGCATGGTTCTACACTTTTGTTATAGTAATGTGTAGTAAATGTAAATAGTAGTCTTTCAAGTTCTATTTGCAGCCTAAGAGGCATTTGATTATCCTCGTGTTGAAGAATGATTGTAACATCATTGTAGGTCCCTACTTGACTTTCACCTTCCATCAACAACTATTGATCTGTAACATCTAAAAACAACACAAACACATAAATTACATGGGTGTCATCAGTCTTACAAATATCTTGTTTCTTCTTTATGTTCCCCTTTCTCTCGTCCTTGGAATATTTGGATCTATAATTTACGCAAATGTTTAGTCTAACATCCAAGTCTCAATTAAGAAAAATATACTTGGAAAATCAAGATCTACAACTTAAATAAAAACTAGTTGCTAGAACATATACATAACACTCCATAGAACCATCTACATATGTTTTAGTCTTGGAAATGAAAATGAGCATTTGTATTTGTCTCATGGAGAGAGTGATTGTGCAGATTAATTGATAATTTATCATAAAAATAAAGGAATGAGTGCCCCTTCTTTTACCTCCATCTCATTGGTTTTCACATCGGTGTTATTGTTGTGTCCTAACCTATGGAACTTAGAACATACTCAATAGTTGTGGAAGTGAGACCCCTACATTGTCCTATAACTTACACTATCTTCCTCTATTTGGATCCTTCTAGCAAGTCTATGACAACAGATCTTAAAATTGAATGATCATCACTACTCATAAAAGTCACAACAACTAACAGTTGAGATCCAACACCAACTTCCATCTATACGAATTAAATACTAAACATGATGGAAATGCACCTTCACGAGGCACACACTAGTGATGATAATGATGGAGAGTCGTTGTACTATTCTTAAGTTACAATTACTTTAAGTTGTGCCAATGATATCTCACCTTTGTTTGAGCATTCTTATGATCTGGGTTTAAACATGACTCTATGTTTGTTGGAAAATAGATTAAATCTGTAAATATGTCATGCAAAGTCAAAGGGTCATTCTACTTCAAGTGTATCCATTCTTTGTTATATCTCAGTAAAACAAAAATGTGTCTAAATTTAATCAATCAATTGAGGCAACAAACAATCAGCCAATCAAGAATGAAAATTTATAGTTGAGAAGGAGATCTCAATAAAACCCAAATGCATCTAAAGTTGACCAATCAATTAAGACTACAAATTAAAAGTTTAGGAGGAGAGATCAATAAAACCTAAATGAGTTATCGTAGAGAATGGTTAGCACCTTTTTCTATGTGGTTCTTGATTCCTCTTAGGTTATTTTCCCCATTATTATTTTATTTGATACTATATAAAAATATGATCCCCTTAAGAAGAGGTATTATCAAAGGTGAGCCATTGCATGTAGGTATTGGTAAAGGAGAGCCATGGAATAGAGAAAGCAATTCAAAATTGTGAGAATTGAAATTAAAATTAAAAAATTTGGGTGTGGCTCATATTGAAATAAAAAATTAGTTAATAAAATTTAATCAAATATTGAACTGACTTGGGTAATAGTCGATCATAGAGATGAGAACTACCAAGATGTGCTGGAAAACAAGTATGAAATGAAATGATTGCTACTTTATCGTCTGGTGTCCAATTGAAATGATTCCAATTGGAGATGAAATTAGACTCATTTTATAAATTTGTTATTATATCACAGATTGAGGTCAACCCTTGCATGGAGGATCTGGATAACATGAAACCAATGTATATTTGAGAAACTATTCCATCAATGTGAAGATTTCATGTCTCAGTGTTCATAATTTATTGGAAATATTTGGTTTCCTTTCATATATAAAATTATTTTTCATACAGGGAAGAAGGGCACAATATATTCAATGGATAGGATAACAAAAAAGTGGCATTGGAATATCATGTGAAAAAATACTCATGACATCATTAATAAATGAGCCATGAATCTAAAAACCATCTAAAGCACTGACACCTTGACATCAAAAGTGTTGGCACCTTGACTTTGGGCTAAGCCAACAAAAATCAAATTTTTCTTACTATACATGAATGCATGAATGACTCACATGCTTCACATATACTTACTTCGCATGCTTCATATATATTGTTCAAACCTTATTTGTATGTAAAACACATGTGAAAATCACCAAGAATGTTAAACAATTAATTAAAATGCATCCAAAAGCCCCCAGAGTATTAGATCTGAGAGTGAGAACACTAGTTCAACAATATATATCCAGATCCATCGGATTTGGGATATTTCATGAGATTTCATCGTTGGTCCCTCTGGAAGGTTGACTTTGTTGATATTTCCCTTCATATTGATCATTTGGTTGCATGGTTACATTGGTCTTTTGAGTATGATGATTTCATCATGACAGTGAAACTCCAAGACATGTTTTGTCCCAGGTGGGACATCCACATGATCACTTCAGAACATGTTGTAAGTAACCCATCTCCAGATTGTGTCCATACAACTGCATGAAATCTAGAAGTATGTGATAGTTTTAGGACAATATGTGCAGACACAAGCCCTAAGATGGATCTTATAGGCTGTGCTGGAGATCAAGAAGAGGTTCAATACTAAGGAAAAACTCAAGCTAACAACAAATTACAGGTTCCTTGACACAAAGTAATACATGGCAATGAGTATCCATATGATGAACAAATTGTATAACATAAAGGAATAGGATCACCCTACCAGGCGCATAAATCTGCTAGGATCACCTGAATTGACTTGGTTTTGACAATAAAGTTCTATTGACAAAGAATCAAGATTGTAGTAGAAATTACAACCATGCTTCATGGGTTCAATCCTAAGATTTGTTTTTAATGTTTTATATTCAAGTGTGACATTGGATTAGACAGGGATATAATTTTTATTTTAAGAGATGTGAATATAAATTAAATCATATATAATGTGAAGCATGCAAACAAGTTTAGAATTTGTCATAATTGAGTAGAATCATGAAAGAAGACTATGAAGGCTTAAAGAATATAGTTACAGACTTTTAACTTAGATGGAACATGTCTATAACAACATTTAGGTAACTTTATAATTGGGTCAATATTTATAATAATTTGTCACATGTTTTGGCATACTAATTAGATTAACACTACTAAAAAACATTTTTTGTCGTTCCCCACTCAACTCACTCAGCACTGTATTGCATGAACGAATTTCAAGTTTAAGAAAAAGGAGTTGCACACACATCACAAACAAGGAAATTTGATATTTTTTCCTTTATGAATTGAAGTGATTGATCATTGATCCATTAATGTAATTAAAATGACCATCTTATGAAAACTCGATATTTAATATTTGAATTTTAATGCAAATTCATTTGTGAACATAATTTCCTTTAGACTAGTCATTCAAGATATCTATGAGATAGATGTCATAGACCATGTGGCTATAAATACCCTTTATTATGTTTGTGATCATGAGATGTTAGATTCATCACTCCCAACTCTTTAGAGTAGAATAATCGCAGAAAATTGATCACGTGTAAGCAACACGGAAACAAATTGGAATAAACAATACCATAAGGCCTTTGGAACTTGACAGCTAAAATTAGTTGGACTCCATCCCACTAAAATGCTAAAATGCTAGGATTTAAGAAATCTTGCTTGTTGCTCAGAAATTCAGATACCTTGTTGCAACACACAACAACATTTTGTGGCAACATATTCACAAGCCTATAGAGTAAATTCTAGTGCACACTTGAGTGTTTGAACTCTTGTTGTCGATGGAAATGTTGTACCTTCATTTCTTAGTAAAACATGTGGGTACATTTCAACTTCATTATACGTTAGAGGGACCAATTCTTCAGTCTTTCAGGGTACTATTCCTATCATTAACCTATTTAGGCCATTGTAGTAATGGCATGTCTTGAGCCTTGTATGCCTATTGTACTGGGGTAAAACTTACACCAATCCAAACTTCGGTCTTCTTTCCATCTTCACATGATTCTTGGTGGTTGGCATTGCATTTAGTGCATATAATCCAGGAGAATTACAATTATAACTAATTTACATAAGAGGAAGTTTATTAGGTTGGAATGTGCATTTCATTCTGCTTTATTCTTGTACATTTCTTTATTGTATGACCAATGTGACCTAGAAGCTAATTTGAATCAAAGTTCATGTGACTGCAGGGTTCATTTGGAGAAAGGAATTATACTTTCTTTGATTGAGAAGGATGGGGTTGTGAAGGGTGTAAAGTACAAGTCTACACCCGGTGAGGAACTTGAAACATTTGCTCCTCTTATTGTTGTTTGTGATGGGTGCTTTTCAAATATGAGGCACTCACCTTGCAATCCAAAGGTGCTTATTTATATTATTTGCCACAATGTTTTATTTTCCTTAAAGATCAGATAACAAACTAGTGGCTTTGCTAGTGCATGATAAAAGTGTCATAAGTCAGAAGAAGACTTTTATTCATGTGGGCTATGTGAAGCATTTTGAATTTTATAGAAAAAAAAATTACATTGTGTTTCATCATAAATTTAAATGAAATGAAATGCAATATAAAAAAATACTTTTTTGAAGAATAGCAAAAATACTAAAAATATGAAGAAAATAAACCTTAGATTTAACCCTCTTGTTAAGAAATACAATTCATATTATACTTCACTTGTCTGAATCTGAGTCAAGAGGGGCATCAACCACCTCGACCTCAACCTCCATAATCTTTCCACCCAACTGGACTAGGAAAGCGGGAAGAATCACGTGGGGTATAAAAGAATGCCCATCAAATGTAGTCAACATGGTCATGGATTGAGACAAGGGTGAAGGGCAAATGGCTTTCCAATAGGCTAGAGACATCACAGATGTTGAAGCACCTTCATCAATTACAATACATTTGATGGTAATTTTCATGTTCTCCACATGGATTTGAAAGGCCACGTGGTAAGGTAAGTTAGGCTTAACGTCCATGACATCAAAATTGATAACCTTTGAGCCACATGGGTCTAGAGATCCTAACATAGATAACAAGACGTTCCTCTATGAAGGACATGTTTGGAGCACCTCCAAAGCTGACATTGTGCATGGGGTTTGGCCCAAATCCTCAACAATCGAGTAATTTTTGGTGGCTCTAGCATTGGGATTGTGGCCAGAGCGCTTAAGTACTCCTTTCGGAATATGAGACAAAGGTTCTGGCTTATCGATCTACAAGGGTGTTTCTGGGCGAGGAGAAGGCTCTGGACCTAAAACATTATGTGAAGAACCATAATTGCGAGATCGAGTGGCTACATCAATCTGAGACTTAATTATATCGACGCCAAAATGACCACCTTCATGTGCCGAGGATTTTTTATTCCCACTTGATTCATTTACGGTGTTAGAGGTCCCTCAGGCCATATTATAGTTATATGGAAATAGGTTCATCAACACAACATGATGTTGCGCAATGAGCCTAGTTATTATACTATTTCTTTGTCAACAAGAACAACGTTTGGAAGGTATTTAGATGAGGCCCGAGGGTATTATAAAGACAAAGAAATAATTAATTATCAATATAATTTTTTTTGAATATTTGGCACAACGTTTGGATATCCATACTCTAGAGGAAAGCATGGTACACTATTTCGACGAAATTGTAACTTCATATTTTTTTGAGAAATTGTTTATTGTGGTTGTAAGTAATGTAAAATACTTCATGGCTTCATTTTTTTCAGGGCCTAATTTCATTCACCTAAAAACATAGTAGAAGAGCATAATTAAATTCAAATACCCACAAGAAAATTGAACTTTTCCTTTGAATTCCAGCATAAACTCGAGTATTTGAATTGTAAGGAAATATAGTGCAAATATGTGTACTTTTGTTGTCTTCCTGTGTAATATTCACTTGGTTTCTTAGAATCGGAGAATGGATGATTGATGATCACATATTGGAGAAAAGAGAATTACATCAGACACATACCATGGTTATTGGGAAAATCCTTCTCTTAAAAACCCAAAAAGAGAAACATATGAGCCTGCACACCAAGATGAAGCTACTTAACATCTCCATGGAAAACACTAACTTTGATTCTCACAAGCAAGGCCAACTTATTCTTAAAGCTCCTTAAATATTCTGGACCAAAATGGGAGGGGTCCTGCTAAAAAGTGAATTTACACAGACTGTTCCACAAAAAATCAATTGCAATTAGTGGGAGTGTCTGCCACAAGGAATTACACTTATTCCTAATCATCCAAATGTCTCCCATAAGAGGACATTTCCACAAAAGCACGATAGTGAAAAGGAAGTGAAATTTAGCTTGGAACCATGTCCAAAATATTTTGGCAGACCTACATCTCCAAAAAGCATGTTCAATCATTTCATCCTTTCCACATAGAACACAAGCAACATATGTCACAACGGGTTTATGAAGCCTACTTCATTTTCATAACAGGTGGTGTGAGATAAAGGAGCATGATTCAAGCATCCCATATTTTGTGCCGAAATTCCCATCTATCAATCATTTGGATATTATCTCCCTTTGGAAACAATTGGGGGAGAATATAGCTACCCCACAGGCTAAGTTGGACACTGAGAAGTCACATGATAATAAAAAAATGTGAGATCTTATAGAGAAAGTCCATTTTTTACTCAAAGAAGAAAAATATAGACAATGAGCATTTATAGAAGGATACTAGAAAGAGTTAACTCATTTATCCTACAATATAGGATTGGATGGGATTGCTTCAGCACTAGGAAAAACCCATTGAGGAGTTAAGAGAGAGATTAAATAACTCAACAATGAGGCTCGAGCACTCAATAATCCTTTGGAGAAGAGAGATAAGTTTTAGGATATTTAGGTTGTGGATGATAAAATCACCGAGCTACATGATGCAACCTTAGTAGATAGAAATGCTCTCTAAGAGTTTAGACCAGGCTACCAAAGACACTTAGATTTGTAGTAGTTGGAAGCATTTGTAGATACAAAATGGGCAGAAATAATGTAGATGAAACTAGTAGAACTAGATTAAGAGAAAGATCAATATTTCATTGTTGGTGTTTCAATTGTGTTANCTCTAAGAGTTTAGACCAGGCTACCAAAGACACTTAGATTTGTAGTAGTTGGAAGCATTTGTAGATACAAAATGGGAAGAAATAATGTAGATGAAACTAGTAGAACTAGATTAAGAGAAAGATCAATATTTCATTTTTGGTGTTTCAATTGTGTTAAGTGGACCAAGTAGTTAGATGTATTCAAGCAATTTTTGGCTCATGCTCTTACCTTTATTCAATAATTGGGCTCTTCATTTCAAGGGGAATTAGAAGATCAGTTAACATCGAAGCAATAGAATTGAATCAAGGGTGATTCAATGGGTGTGGTAAAGGCTTGTTGGCCTTCACTTGCTTTGGGATTTTTGTGCAAGAAATAACAATGATGGGAATTGTGATATTTGGATAGCTTTGACCATTTCAAATGGACCCTCAACTTTAGCTAAAGAACAAGTGGGAAAAAACGTTTTTGCAGGTTAAGGTGGGTAGTATTTATTATGTAAGCATAGTGTTGTGAAAGGAAACCATTGTTAGTTAAGCCCAAAATTGGCATGTCAGGGATGCCCTGAAACTCCTTATAAAATGAAAATAAAAGGGATCGATCCTAGTTTGGTCACTGTTATAGTCAAACTTATACAACATTAGGACAATTCCCAACAAAAATTCAATGAATTTATTAAATAGCCCTCTTCATTCCATCTTGCTTCAAAATAAAAGTATCATTCCACAATGTTTACTAATGCATACTCAACATCTCCTTAAGCTTAATCTACCTGCATCAACTGAGGGGTATTTCTGCCTATACCTAGCTTATACTGCAAATCATTGTTGTTGTTTCCATTACATAATCCTTTGCATTTAAATTAGATGGAAAATCATTACAGATACCTTTCTGCAAGATTTACAACATTTTCTAGTGTCTCTGGGTCTTATAGGACTTCCTTATCTTTCTTTTGAAAACCAAAGATAGTCTTCATAGTCCTTCAAAGTGAAGTGTGACATAGTTTCCTAAATATTCAGACATATTCTCAGCACCAACTATTACAAAGACATTATGAATCCAGTAAGGAACAATGTTTTCATTACAAGAAGTAGATCTCTGAGCTATCTCATTTTCATGATGGGAAATATAAGATCCACCCCTCCACCATTAACATAGAAAACAATAACCCAAATGTTCAACACTCATTGTATTGTAGTCAATATTCCATCCTGGCTCATCAACTACTATTATTTTCCTTTCTGAATCTTCATGGTGAATTCCAGACTTACCTAAAATGTTTCCTTCTATCATCTCCATTTTCTTAGGCTTCAATCCACTAGTTTCCAAGTGATCATGGAAAAGGGTATCATCTGTAGAAAAACCCATACTTGATGGTAAAAAATTGATTATAGATGCACTGCTTATATCTTTTGATGAAAAATTTGACTGTGCAACAACTTGAATCTTTTCCTTTTCTGAAACATAAAATGGACTTTCTTGTAGTGGAGAGATATTTACTGTACATAGAAGTGTGATATGTGTATTTGTCTCCAATGTCCAACCATCAGGAAACACATCCTTCTCTTTGTTATTTTTACCTTTCAGAGTGGAGCTTTCAACTACATAATTTTCATGAGAATGTCTTTGAGACCTTCCGCATGCACAATTAACATGCGTTTGGGTGCTCCCCTTGCCAACTCACCTTACCTTTCCCTTAGTCACCCAAACTTGGCCAAGCTCTTTGTGTGTTTCGTTACGTCTCTTCGTGCTTTTGGCCAGGTTGATTAACATGTTGAAAAATTGTGACATCATAGGAGTGGCTTATGTTATTAAAATATGAGACATAGGGGGTCTTAGTTGCATCCACAAGAAGGGAAATAACCCATGGAATTGATCAACAAAGGGAGACTGAGCTTCATTGAACCATTTTTTCAACATGTTAATCAACAAGAGGGTCAGGTTTGTTGTAGGTATGTCAAACAAGCTTCCCATAAAAATTTGATCTTAGAAGCCCGAGGGGAAAGTTACTTTTTGGTTTCTTGGAAACAATAATTATGTATATATGAGTAGTGTTGCAAAAAATGATGGTTTTGTTAGCCAAAATATATGAGGTTTAAATTTTTTTGTGCAAAGGAATTGTCCTCTAAACAATCTATAGTGAATATAATGATGTTGGAAAGAAACAAAATTTCCAAATCAATGGCATCCATGATCGGGTTGTATGGAGGTCTAGGATTTGTAGTGTTATTCCTATTCTACCACATCACAAAATAGTGAACACAATATAAATGAAAAACAATACCCTTGTATACCAATCAGAAAATTAAAATGAAGCGTCGTTATTATGGAAAACTTGTCACAACATCCATCAAATGCAACATATTTGTATATTTTATAACGTCGCAATTTCGACGTTATAAAAACCTAAGTGACTGTTAGTATTTTGAATTGGTCAACATACTAAGGTGACCGTTGGAGGGTGAAAACCTAGTTTCCTAAATGTCGCAATTGTGACAACAATCTTCAAAAACGTGGCAAGAGAGATGACTATGTCACAAACATGGCAAGAGAGACGACTAGGTGGAAAACGTGGCAAGAGTGACGGAAACGTGGAAAGAGAGATGTCAACGTGGCAATACTGACGTTATTGGGCAATATGATTTTTTTTTTTTAATTTCCTCTATTTTCCGATAGTATGGACAATTTTGTCCATAACACTACCAATAAAATGTCGGAAGTTTTAAAATATGTACTAGTGCATGTGGCCAATGCCTATGCTAAATAGCTAGGTCCACCCCTAAAATTCTGGCACATGGTCATGTGGGACTGCCATATGGTAAATGCCCTAGCTTTCGACCCCCAATATTCATTCATGGTCGTATGGAAGGTTCCTTGGTCTAACACCTCAATCGAAAGGCTATCCTTGTTGACTGGGTGTTAGATCCCCCAAAATCCAATGCGTGGTTGTTAAAGTTGTTGGCATGCCTGGAGGTCAGATGTTCGATTCCACCAGAGTGACAATTTTTTTTTTGACTTGGCGCATATTAGCCTCATCCGGGGTGCCACATGGTTCCTTGTGATTGTACCACATGTCACACCCAGACTTGCCCATATAGTTGAGTCACCTACACAGTCACCTTGCCAACTTGCCTGCACAGTCAACACCATATGTCATGCCCAGAGCATGCTACATCACCGCTACCTATCATATGTACCCTGCCATGAACTAAGCTTGCCACGTCATTGTATGGACTTCCACATCAGCATCTGTACATTCCAATCATCTCCCACATTAGTACATAAAAATGCCAAAAATGCCTGACATGTGTCATATCCTAGTGATGCCATGTCATCATGATGACATCATGATGATGCCATGTTGACGTCATCTTCCCTGTCATGCTGACGTAATGTTGACGTTAGCAGTACGACCTCTGACTATTGATTAACTTTTTTGACCTGTTTGGGAAAAATTTCATATCACGATAACTTTTCCATACGTTGTCCATTTTTGAAAAAAAGCATACTATCGGAATCGACATGACAATCCCTATGCAATGGCAGTGGTTCTTCTAATTCCGAGAGCTTTGAAATTTTGTCCTTCCTGGATCCATTTTGGATGAAAAATTGCAGGTGTGTTAAGACCTAGGCATGGATTTTAGTGAAGCCTAATGTGCATTTATGCATAAGGGAATAAACTAATTAAATTTTATAAGAAATACATTTATCTCTTAAGAGTGACTATACATTTTTAGTGGTTTAGTCCCTAACAAGCTTAAATTAGGGTTTTATGCAAAAATAGAATCTGTAATCCTAATTTTCTATATCATCATATATCGAGAACGTTGTCATCTAAATATGGCTCAACATACTCCCTATATCGACTGAACTTTGATTTTTTTTTAAATTTTATTGTAGGCTCATCGGACATCCGATGCCAATTTGTTACATTAACAATAGGGCTTGGAAGTCTCTAGAATCTCTTCTCCAATGATTCTGTCATGCCATATTTTTGGATAAAGTCATAATTTGGATGGCATTTGTGTCACATTTTTTACGGTCCTTAAGAACACCAATGTCAGAATAAAAACATTTGTTTTCAGTAAAATGGTTTCTTGGAAAATGGCATGTGGTAGATCAATGTGTCACAATACTGCCACTATGTGATAGTCATAATTGTGACGATTATATGCAACAAATATATGTTTTACAAAATATCTCCATAGCTTCCACGTGGTAATCCATTGCATCGGATACTGGGCATATGTTTATGGTTGTTGAACGTACTATGAGAGTGGATCGACGAATAGTTGAGCTGGGAATTTGTTGGAATCCAGACGAGTGGTCCTTGGATGGGAATCAAAATGATGTCATAAAATGAGGCAAATGTACTAGTGGCTTGACTGTGTACATGGATGGAGTATGTAATGTATGTACCTATGTTTATGTAACAAGTAAAGGACATATCGTTGTAAGACTTGATTAGGAATGCATACCCTTTTTTCATGTATCCCTATTTATTTATAGTGAAGAAATCTCTATTTTGGAGTTCTTTAGAGTGAGCCATGTCACAGGTCAGTTTCATGGTGAATTGATGAACTCTGGAGGTTCCTAGAAAACCATGAGTTTTATATTCAGGGGAGTTCGTCAAGAGGTTGAATTAACCATGTACTTGTAGGACATCCTACTAAACTGACAATTGTAACAACATATGACCCAGGCATTTTGGTGGATGGTTATCTCTTTATATGGACTTTGGAAGTTTGGTGACACATGATCAAGGTACGGAGAGAAAGTATCAAGTTAGACCATACATAGATTTTGTTGATCAAGAGGTGATTTGATTTAGAGTACCTGGTCATGATGAAGACCTGACCTGATCATGGTAAAGAAAGTTAGTTGTTAAGGGGGAGGGTTGGGATATTTAACTCCCTACATGTCTTTTGTGTGATCATATTGTGATTATTATTGAGTTTATTGGTCATTATTTGGTAGAGTTCTAGTCTCTACGAGGAGTCAGTTGCTAGATTTTAGGAGGTTTTCAAAGCCTAATTGGTTTCAAAGATTCTCTCCAACTAATTAGCTTCTTAGATTGGTATGAGCTTGAGATATTTACTCAACCAAATAGATAATGAAATCAAGGTAGTTGTCCTATCTTGACACAAAGCATTTTTATTAATATATACTATATTTGATTTATTTAATAAAACACTAAAAACAATTTTGTGATATGTAATTATTTCTACTCTCATTATCTCATTTCCCAATATGAAAATCAAGTAGATGTAAAAGACTATGTCCATTTACAATTTGCACTTTTTACGAGGCCTTTATTTCCTTCATGCCACCAATGGGATGGGATATGAAGGCTATTAATCAATAAATCGCAACTCTTGTTGACAAGAGCTAGATCTCTACTTAAATATTTGAACAAGAGTTTCTCCCTATCATAGCCATCGAGTAAATGGACATAAACTTCTAAATTATGAAATTCAGATAGATTATGAGAGGGATTCAAGAAAGGGGAGTTATCGTTGTGCATATAAAGATAGATTCCCACATGAAAATATGTCCATGGAAGTGAATTTAATAGTTTTCTCATCCATCCCATGTTCTCATTCATAACAATCCTAGGGACATTGGGAACCACATCGTGCATGTTTACCATCCTCATAACTTTGACAACAATCTCCTCCATACGTTGGGAAAATATTTGGTTTCCTACCCGGGAACAGGAAAAGGCAAACAGTGTGACAGGTATAGAAAATTGCATACCTTGCATCTTGGCCATATCTTTGACATCATATGCACTTAACATTGCAAGTGCAACTCCCAAGTTGTGTCATGTCAATGTTATACTCAACCTCTCATCCTTGTATTGTTTCACCAACCGTGATATCTCACCCACTAAAATATCCCTGGCGCCTCTACTACATTTTTCAAAGCCTTCATCAACGGAAGTATAACAAGACAGAAATCCATTCTTTATTCGGACATTTGGAGCCAGAATATTTTGTACATTCACATGAATAGAGTATGGGGAAGTGGAACTAATATGTCTTTGAAATTTTTCATCCATTATTGTGTTATTCTTGTTCCTCGCCAGACAATCACTATGTCACATCACATCAGTATCTCTATCTCATTTGGATCTGTGCAAACCAGAATAAGTCCTATCCAAAAAACGTTTTCTATTGCCAAAATCTGATCCTAAAACACCATTATTTGCATAGATATATTTGGCTACTTGATAATCTGAGTGAGAAAAACCCAATTTTTGAAAAAGAGAGCATTTATTGTGCTTACAGATTCCATAATGTTCAGAATAGTCTTTGTCATCAAACGTATCGTAGAAAAGTTGACCAAATTCCCCTTATATGTGAATCTCAAATTTAAATATTGGATTCAAGTAATCCTTTCCAATAATTGACACCCTGAATATCTCGCCACAAATAAGAAACTTTCGGTCCNAGTCTTTGTCATCAAACGTATCGTAGAAAAGTTGACCAAATTCCCCTTATATGTGAATCTCAAATTTAAATATTGGATTCAAGTAATCCTTTCCAATAATTGACACCCTGAATATCTCGCCACAAATAAGAAACTTTCGGTCCTCCTCTTTGTGCAGGCTGATCACTGTCCCCATTATTAGTTTTGGGTGAGGGAATTAATGGCAAACAAAATAAAAATACCTCTTTATTCAGAATAAAAATTTGAATACAAAATTTTCAATTGAGAAAAAATTAGACACCAAGATAAGCGACACCCATATATATGGAAAACATAAGTTTGAGTCAAAGATCACATTCTATTGCCATTAAATTACATGAATGGAATCACCCTAGATTAATACTGACACGGACGGTGAACCATTTGGTTGAGATGATGGAAAGGAGAGACCTACCATTCTCACAATGTCCATCTTCTCAAAATGAAAGTGTGAATCATCCTAACACATGTAAATCATAATCGTAATAAAGAGTAGGTGACATATAAACAAATTTGTACATGTGTAAATATTTTATTTATTATTGAGTTATAATATATTTCATGATGATTAAAGTTTACTAAGATTGAATTGGTCTATACATTTGGTCAACGCCTTTTTTTTATTATATATTTGGCAAAATGGATAGATAATTTTGATCTTATAGATTAGGGTTGATTACATCTTTATAATACCTTATTTTTCGTTTTTCCTCTAACTCTTTATCACACCACATTTTCTCCTTAAATTTTGATTTGAGATTTTTTTTAATAGTATCTTTATTCTGCAAAATGGTTTCTTCCATAATTCTCTAATAGTTTATCCAAGACCATGCGTCTTTATGTCATCTTGACTTGAGTAGATAGTGATTATGATTTAGTTTTGAAGCAATTTTAGATAGCCTCTTATCTTCCATATTGTTTAACTTATTCTTATACATTAAGTATCTAGTCATAGCCATGTTCTTAATGGAAAAAATGCTTGTTTCTAAAAGGAGAATAAAATTTTATTTATATATACTAATTTCAAATTTAATTATATTTATATTTATAAATTTTAAAATTATTTTTTATAATATTAAGTAATGAAACAATGTGTTATATGTATTTGTGTATAATGCTTTTAAATTAAAAAATAAATTTATTTCTTTTCAACTTGTACATGTGTAAATATTTTATTTATTATTGATTTATAATATATTTGTATATACTGATTTCAAAGTTTAATATATTTATATTTATAAGTTTTAAAGTTATTTTTTATAATATTCGTAGTAAGAAAGAAATGTGTAATATGTGTTTGTGTATAATGTTTTTAAATTAAAAATTAAAAAATATTTTTTCACATTTAAAAAAAATTATTTCCCATTATTTTATAATCAATCACTATTGTCTACATAAATCGCTATGATTTTATATCATAGTATCTAAAATGACACTAGATGAGAATATACAAATCATATTACTCCACTAACTAAAATCTTAAGTGCAAAGCATACAGATCATATTACCTTAGGAAATAAGGTCTTTGATTACAAAACATAATCCTGAGTAAACACATAAAATCTATTTAAGTAATCAAGAAATAACTTATCCATTTATTTTGGGATCTCTCGAGATCCTTATAATGTGAAATACTACTTTGGTAGATTGTTTCGAGCTCCTTATAATGTGAAATCCTACTTCGGTAGATTGTTTCTTAGAGTGTTTTGTTCACTTTTAGTATGAGAGATGTTATGGCATTGTTTTTCTTTTTAGTATGAGACAAGCAAATATGATGTGAGAGATTATGAGAGACAAAAATATGTAGGTTAAGGGATTTACATTATCCATTTTTTTAGTTTTCAATATACGAATGAAATTTTGTCATATAATTTCTATCGGATTTAGATGTTATAATATGCAAATGCAGAAATAAAAATATCATAATTCAAGCATATAATTAAAACACATAGATTTAACGTGGTTAACCTAAACATTGGACTACGTCCACCAAGCAGAGGTATCGGTTGTCTTATTATTCGAATTAAGGAGATTACAATAGGCTCACACTCATCTCACACTCCTCATGTCTTCTTGTACGGTCTTACATAAATTTATACATTACATAGAAAAACTGATTATTAAATGTAATCTCATCCATATTCTAACTTGGTCGTATTGGTTACAACCAATGATGGATTATAGGATCTAAAATCTTATTCATGGAAGAATTCGTTGTGACAAGTTTCCAACAATCTCCACCTTGACAACAATTAACCTGATACCTTGCTCCTTCTTTTGTTCATCACCTTTTCTACAAGCGGAGAGAAGCCAAACACCATCGTATCTTCTCTAACATTACTGGTTTTGTGAACATGTCTGTGCAGTTCTCTTCTGTATGCACTTTCTCAAGAGAGACTCCACCTTCATCAATAACCTGCCTTACAAAATGGTACTCGATAGGTATTTTTTTTGTTTTACTGTGGTAGGTTGGATTCTTAGCCAAGTGAATAGCACTTTGACTGTCACAAAGTAACTTTACTTTGTCTTGCATCCTTCCAAACTCACCAAACAAACCTTTCAATCAAACTACCTCTTTGCAAGCATGTGAAGCAACTACGTATTCTGCTTGTGTAGTGGACAAAGTGACAATTTTATGTAGCTTTGACATCGAACTAATAGCTCCACCTGCAAGAGTAAATACATACCCTGAAGTCAACCTTCTCTTGTCTAGATCTCCTGCAAAATCAGAATCAGCATATCCACACACTAACTCACGACCACTGGTATAGGTGATACAGAAATCACTTTTGTCCCTTAGATACCAAAGCACCCATTTCACTATTGCCTATGCTCTTTACCTAGATTTTCCATATACCTGCTAACAACCCCAACTGCATGTGAAATGTCTGGACTTGTACTAACCATCACATACATTAAAATTCCTACTGCATTATCATATGGTATTCGAGACATATATTCCTTTTCTTCATTTCTACTAGGACATAAACTTGAAGAAAGCTTAAAATGGGAAGCCAAAGAGACTGAAACTGGTTTCACATCATTCATACAAAACCTCAAAAGTATCTTCTGAACATACTTGTGTTGTGACAACCAAATATTACTATTCCTCCTGTCTCTAAATATGTCCATGACCAAAATCTGCCTTACTTCTCCTAGATCTTTCATATTGAACATCCTAGTCATCTGAACCTTTAACTTGTTGATCTCAGTTATGCTTTTTCTTGCTAAAAACATATCATCAACATACAATACTAAGATAATGAATATTTCATTATTCAATTTCTTAAAGTAGACACAATGATCATACTCACTCCTTGTATAATTTTGGCTCACCATGAAAGAGTCCAATTTCTTATACCATTGTCTGGGCAACTGCCTCAGACCATACAATGATTTCTTGAGCCTGCAAACAAAGTTATCTCTATGATTCTGAATGAACCCTTCAAGTTGTTCCATGTAAATTTCCTCATCCAAATCTCCATGTAAGAAATAAGTCTTAACATCTAGTTGCTCCAACTCCAAATCAAGAAATGCAACTAATGCTAACACAAGTCGAATTGAAACAGTCTTTACAACTAGTAAAAAAATCTCATGAAAGTGGATACCTTCTTTCTGAGAATACTGCTTCGCAACCAACCTTTCTTTTTACCTTTCCACCGTATCATCAACACCCTTCTTTAGCTTGTAGACCCACTTGCAACCTACAGTTTTTTTGTCCCTTTGAAGTTCTACTAGATCCCATGTAGCATTCATCTCTAATGCCTTCATTTCATCCTTCATCGCTTCTTTCCATTTATCATTGTTATATCCCTTCACAACTTCCTGATAGCACAAAGGTTCATCATCATTAGTACTTAAAGAAACTAATGAAACAAAATCATCATACCTTCTTGGAGGATTTTTGACCCATGTAGACCTCCTTAGGGAAGTTTGTGGCTCATCCGCAATATGTTGATTGTCATTATCAACCATGTCTTCCTCTGCTATAGGAGACTCTTCATGGACATCTTCTGAAACTTGTTCATGTTCACCTTCATTAGTTTCAAACGGAATTTGCTGATACTTTGGTGTTTCTTCCTGTTTAATTTGAACATCTACATTTGATTTGATGATAGATGATTCATCAAATATTACATCTCTGTTAATGGTGATCTTGTGGGAAGTAGGATCCCGCAACCTGTACCCCTTAATACCTTCACCATATCTAACAAAGATAAGCCTTTTTTTTTTATTTTGGATGTAATTTAGAATGTTGATGTTTCGGAATTAGAGCATAGGCATCACAACCAAAAACTTTAATATTACAATAATTACAAGGGTGACCTATCAATACCTCTTCAGGAATCTTGCATGCTATTGTTGTTGATGGTGATTGATTCACTATATAACAAGTTGTAGATACAACGCATGCCCATAGTTCTTTCTCCAAATTGGTGTTACTCAACATACTCCTTGCTCTCTCTAGAAGAGTCATGTTCATGCGTTCAGCAACTCCGTTTTGATGAGGAGTACAGGTAGTGGTTTTATGCCTATCGATCCCAAATTATTTGCAATAATTCTCAAACTCTATTGACGTAAATTCACCACCATTATCAGTTCTTAAAAATTTAATGGATTTAACCGTGCTGTTTTCCACTAAAGCTCTAAACTGCTTAAAAAATTGTAAATACATCAGCCTTAATATTTAACATATAGATCCATAGCTTCCTAGAGAAATCATCTATAAAAGTAAAAAAATATGATGATTCTCCATACGAAACAATAGGAGATGGCCCCCAAAAATCAAAATGGATATAATCAAGGATTCCTTCACTGGTGTGTCTTCCATTTTTAAATCTCTACCTATTTTATTTTCCATAAATACAGTGCTTGCATAAATTTAACTTTAAAGACTTTAGACTAGGAAGTAACTTGCGATCAGTTAATACCTTTAATCCTTGTTCTCTCATATGGCCCAACCGTTGATTCCACAGTCGAACAAAATCACTGTCATTCTCAGATACCATTGTTGCATGATTTGATTCAATTCTCCCTTCTAACAAAAATAAGTTACCAACCTTCTTTGCTTTCATAACCAGTAAGATTCCTTTGTAGACCTTCATAACTCCACCTTGAATAATACTCTTATAACCTCCTATATCTAAGACTCCCAAAGAGATTAGGTTCTTCCTAATATCAGGTACATGTCTTACATCAGTTAATATTTTAACAGTTCCATCAAACATCTTAATTCGAATGCTACCAATTCCCACAACTTTACACGATATATTATTTCCCATGTAAACTATTCCATCATCTACAAACTGATAAGTAATAAACCAATGTTTATGAAGACACATGTGGTTTGAAGCACCTAAATCTAATAATCATTGTTGATCATACCGTGAACCAATACTAATTGATAAAATTTCATCAGTGATACATGAACTTGTTGTTGAACCTGTTTCGATTGCATTTGCTTCCTTCGTGTATTTTGGAGGGTCTTCTTTGGAGGCTTGTTGTCTCTTCCAATAGTCCTTCTTCAAGTGTCCAGATGTTCCACAAAACCAACACTTAAGATTTTTTTTTATTCCCTTCAAATTTGACCAAGAGAAATCCCCCTGACCATGTCCTCTTTCTTTAGGTCTGCCTCTGATCACCATTGCCTCAGATGTAGAGGCTCCTAAATTGTATTTATTCCTTATTTCCTAAAAAAGTAAACATCCAACAATAACATCAAACTCAATACTTTATGTTGAACTGAAACTAATAGAGGTAACAAAATGATCCCATGACTCAGGCAAATAACACAACAGTGTAATCGCCTTATCTTCAAATTTGAATTTCACTCCCATGCTATCCAACTGGACTAAAAGAGTATTGAAAGTATTTAAATGATCACCTATTTTCATACCTTCCTTCATGCATAAGCTCTACAATTTCCTTTTCAGGAAGATCTTGTTTGTCAAGAATTTCATCATGTACATGCTTTCTATCTTCATCCATAAACTGATTGTTGTCTTCTCCAAGACAATATTGAATAGAACATCGTCGGCCAAACACACGCGTATGGCACTCAGTGCTCTTACATCCATCTCATCCCAGTCTTCGCCTATTATGGATGCAGGTTGTTTTTATTTTCCCAAAAGTGCCTTCACTACGCCTTGTTGCATGAGCATATCGTGCATCTTAACCTTCCATATCTCAAAATTGTTCTTTCCATTGAATTTCTCAATTTCGAACTTAGCACTCTGCGTATTTATGATTAGAGGAAACATAAAGAACAAAAACCACGGCTTGTGATATCCAAGGCCCTTTCAAAAAATATGTGGACGAATAATGTTTTAATCTTTACAAGGTTTAATAAAAAAAAAGTTAATAAAGAAAACATTTTATTAAAGATCCACACTTCTAATAAAATAAACCTTTTAATAAAAAAATCTCCTTTACTATAATCCCTTCCACCTTTTACTTATTATATTTAATTCCAAATATAATAAGCCTATTAAAAAACATCCTCCACTCTTATATATTTTATGTCGTTCGCGTTCCATTATACATATGACATTCACACCCTTAAAAAATATTTTGTGCTTAATTTAAAACATGATAGCTTAAAAAACATACGGGAATATATATATATTTTTAAGGAGTCGTTACACCTGTTGTGATGGCTTGACTGTGGGGATTTGGAAAGACCTGTCGAACCTCCTGTTATGGATGGCCTGCGGAAATTTTGAAAAATTACTCACGCGTCACCGCACTTTTCATTATTGCTGGCCTGTGTAAATGTGGAAAATTTACTCACGTGTGAATTTTTTATTACTGGCCGCTATGACCTTCGAGAGGAGAGACCTATGGAAATTTGGAGATCTACGCACCTCCGAAAATTTGACGCCCTTGAATTCCTTCTCCTACAACCTCCTCTGATATTTACTGGTCTCACAGCTCTCCAACCAGAAATGCTTTGATACCACTTGTTATAATTTGCAAATGCAGAAACAAAAATATCATAATTCAAGAACAAAATTAAAACACAAAAATTTAACTTGGTTCACCCAAACATTGGGCTACGTCCACCAAGAAGAGGTATCGGTTGTCTTATTATTCGAATCAAGGAGATTACAATAGGCTCACACTCAGATCACACTCCTCATGTCTTCCTCTATGGGCTTACATAAATATATATACATTACACTGAAAAAATGATTATTAAATGTAATCTCATCCATATTCTAACTTGGTCATATTGGTTACAACCAACGTTGGATTATAGGATCTAAAATCCTATTCATGGAAGAATTTGTTGTCACCAGTTTCCAACATTAGAGACAATTGTTTTCAAATAAGAAAAACCAGATAAATGTACATTATCCCACACGATCTCTTTAGAAATGAAGACATGTATTTATTTTAACACATATAAAAAGAAACTAAATAATGTGAAATACTTTTAAGACTACCAAATAGAAAGGGGAGGAAGTTGCTAAAGTCTTCATAATTCCATCGAGGAAAGGTTGTTTTGTTAACAATAAGTAAGACTCTAATTTCACTTCAAAATATTACTATCTTTTGTTGTTAGTTATTTTGTTTCCCTCATAAAACTATTATATCGGTTAACATAATCACTATTGTAGATGCACCATTGCAAACTATTTTGACCATCAGTTTGTTGAATTTATTAGTGGTTTCCTTGATTATATTGTAAGTGTGTGATTAAAATTATTACATTGTAAGTGTGTGATTGAAATTAGTATGTATAGTGCATTTTTTTTTCATTTTTCTCACATTTTTAAGAACATATAAAAAATAATATTTATTTTTTATATTATTGTGAATGATTTATATTATTAATGATAAACCAATTTTAAGTAGAAACAAAACTACTTTTGATCAAGTGTTATTTTAGAAGTAGAATTGTCTAAACATTTGAATAACATATTGCATCGCACAACACATTTCACATTAATATGAATAGGCCTATATGTGCCTTTTCATTAGAACAACTATATATAATGACTTTTATTATACTTTGATGAATCATATTTCAATCTATCATAACCACACATGGACCAAGGAAGATAGTTTGATGCTTCACTCAAGTGACAAAGAAGCATTAGAGAATTAAACTTGAAAGTCCATGGTTTCTCTCGTTAAAATGTCATTTTGTTATGATTTTTTATATAGTATTGAATTAATTTATTATTCCACAACTGAGCTATGAAAATGGATTGTTACTTGATTGCAATGACAATGAAACATCTATTAGGATATTCATAAAATTAAGTGTTAGATAAGATCAACTTGGTAGAATGTGTCTCTCGGTAAAGTGTGTTTCTTTAGTATGTTTCCTTAAAATGCATTATTATGCATTTGTAATTATATAATCTAATGGTCACAATGTGTTCTAAACATAAATTAATTGAATGGTTCAGATTTTCCTAAATATTTATGGCTATATTGATACATGGCTCAACACATGATTGTTCCATGGTCTATAAAGATCATTGATGGTCATTTGCTAATTATTGATTGTTAGAAAACCATTTGTAAAATTATTTTCTTTTGCATTAATAGATTCCCTCAAGTGGCTACATTGGTTGGGGTCATGGATTGTTTACCTATTTGAGACTTTTAAGTATGTAATACATTGGTGTATTAATATTTTATTTATTCATGTGAGTGGATTCTTAAGGTGTTCAACCTATGTGGAAATTCCCTATTTGTCGAACATGATATCAAAACTAGTATGAAGACATTCTCCCATTGTTGATCTAGATCATGAACGTGTGTCATTGCATGCATCAAAATATTTATGATTTCTATTATTCTTGTGATTCTGGGGATTAGTGGGATATTCCATTGTGTCTAGAGTATTTATTTAAGTTGAAAACACTTTTTGTTTCACTCGAAAAGGTTTCTTTTTGTTCAATATATAACCATTTATGTCAGTTCTAGAGGTATATAATTTTATTATGGTCTTTAAAACTTTCTTTTTACTATGTTAATGTTTTAGTTTTTCTATTCATATTCCCGGTTTGCTACATTTTTCATCTATGTATTCTGTTTTCCATGTTATTTGTGCAATCTTGTCAAACCAAAAACAAAATGGAAATTGTTCTCTTTTCTATATATGTTATTTTCTCTACGCCTTATGCAAACTCAACAAATAAGAAACAAAGAGAGATAAAACTTACATTTTTTGGGTAAGCTAACTAATATTTAATCCTAATATTGTAAAGTTTAGGATTTGGGATAAGTATTTACTTTGAGGAAAAGGGGGAAAAAATAGTCCCTCTCCCTTCATAACATTTTCTATATGTTTTGCATTAACTCACTTGGTTAAAAGTTACTTTATCAAATACGATTTCTTGAGCTCAAGTAATTGGTTAAGCCACTTTTTGAAAAGAAATCTTGGAACTTTAAGTTATCATAAAATTTTATTATAAACTGAATTTTAATTTATAAAGTAACTTCACGTGACACATTTTTTGGAAATACCTATGTTTTCTAGAGATTTCCATCTAGATAATCACTTTAATCAATCATCAACCAAATAAATTCATTTTCCTATATTATAGTATAAAAACATACTATATCCCAATCCCTAAATAAGAAAAATGATTTTTAAGAATTATCATTCAATAAATCACAATCCATCCATAACATTGACCATACACTTGAGCTTTGAAACCCATCAATTCATAGCCATATTCCAATGCATTCAATGTGTAATTAAATAGACTACAATATCAATAAACACTATTGACTTGACAAATAATCCATTCAATGTCAATGTAATAAAAATAAATAAAAATCTCTTTTCTAATATAAAACAATGAATTTATATTTTTATTTATAAACAGTAAAAATATTGTCGGTTGGTTGAACGTCTTCCAAAGTGGAAACCAGAACCCTTACCGAGCATAGATGTCCCAAAGTGTTTCACACCAGATATTAAGAACTGTTTTCAGAAGAGAGTATTCAACACACATCAAACTAGATAATCCTATCAAATTATAGGCCAAGACCATATCCAAGTGATTTATTTTTATGATAATATCAAACGATAAAAAATAAATAAAAAAAAGGCCCTACTAATCAGACCCAAAATTTCTCTAGAGTCTCTTGAAGGCACTCGAGCTTGGTCTTTTTCCCTGCCTTGCTTCCTCCTCATCTACGATTAGAATAGGGAAATCTCATGAACTTGGAGGACACATGTCCCTCGGTGAATGCTTGGGATTTTAATTTTTCTTCACTTCATGGGTAGGGAATGCTTGGGATTATCATGTTTCTTCCCTTCATGAGTCACTCAAAATATGATGCCAAATTGATATTGGTAGAAGAGTTCAAATTTTCCCTCCAACATCTTCATAGTTCACAATGTAGCATCATTTTTCTTTCCAAACTTCTCCACTGCATGGACTACCACAGATTTTACTATCCAATAGGTTTTTGCAAGTTTGAAATACTTTGTTTCCCTTTTCCTTGAACATTGTGGTTCTTCCACCCATCCCTTAAATTCTTAGACAATGACCTTATCTGATATATTATGTCCATGGAGGTGAACTTCTTCTCTGCATCAATTTGCCTCTCCTCATCCGAACATATGTACTTAAATGTACTTAAATCTAGACCAAACCATTCAGGATTCCTTGGTTTCTCTGGTTCGATTGATTGGGCACCTATTTTTTTTGTTCTTCTCTATCCAAATTATCATTCCCTTTCTTCCTTTTGAAATGCCTTCCAATGTCACCTCTTCCATAGGCCCTTACCAACCCAGAGTTTTGAGACCAACTACCTCTTCACCTACACTTGCAAGTTGCATGTCTCCGTGAAAAAGCCATGAAGCCTTCTCCATTAATTTCCTGTCACAGACACTGTCAGTGATTCCTTTGAACTCAAAATCACTTCTCCACCATAAGAGATCATTCTCACTCATTTTAACCAACTTCCCTCAACATCATATTTCTATGTGGTCTCCCTCGACATGATGCTCAATAGGATTGCATTGAATTCCCTGACCTATAATCTATTAAATTGGAGGGATTAATCAAGGTAATTTTACAATGAATTTGAATATCCCTTAACAATATTAAACATAGGAAATTGAATCATCTTTCCGAATATACAACTTGTATTCATACAAATTGTGAATAACTATTTGAAATTTGATTTTTCTAACAATGGTATATCATTTTTATAGAAAAATAAAAGGTAGATGTATTTGTTCATGCATGTTTTAAGGACCTTATTGATGTAATTTCACTCCAAAAACTTGTATAATTGTACAAAATTCATTTTTTCTAGTCCAGTATATTTTTTGAAAATTTATAATATTAATTTTATATTATTTTAAATTATCAAACTCAATAATTACAACACATTTTGTTCATGAAGGCTAAGAGGGTCTTAACATTATATATGTGTGTGTGTGTGTGTGTGTGTGTGTGTGTCTGTATTGGTCTCCTCTACTAAAACATATAACCCATTATATAAATGGTTAATCAGACAAAACATTATATTAAAAATAAGATATGTATCTATTCTAGGATTTTGATATATGCAAGG
>SNQJ01S0038927.1:64956-85393 GCA_010110895.2 Picea sitchensis | reverse complement strand
ACACACTCTCTCTACTACCTTTCAATGCCTTCCCCTCTCTCCCTCCCATGATCTGACACACACTCCTTCTATACCACCTCTATGTCCTCCTCTCTCTCGCACTCACTTTCTACCTTCCCTCTTTGTCTTCCTCTATCTCCCTCCCGCACTCTCACACACTCACAAGTATGGTACATTTCAAGTCAAGGCATGGTAAGGAAAGACATGGACTTGACCTAGACATGGCAAGGCATGTCAATACCTAGACCTAGACTTAGACCATGACCTAGACCTAGACCTTTCCTCAACATGCCTTACACTCTCACACCCACTCCCTCTCTATATCCTCCCTCTTCAAATCTCTCTCTCTCTCTCTCTACCACCATATATTTCTCTCTCTCCTCCTCCCTCCCTCCCTCTCTCTCTATCTCTCTTCCCCTCCCTCTTCCCATTTTTCCCTCCCTCCCCCTCTACCCGCCCTCTCTCTCCCACCTCTCTCTTGGTTGTAGTGTACGTGGGTAGGTTCAATACCCTGGGGTCAATTTACTTAGTCCAATAGAACTCTATAAACATTGACCCTTTCAACATCACATGAATGAAAGAAAAGTCTCACCCAAGGTATCTTTATGGGAACTACAGGAACCAAGATTTTGAATTGGTGAGGGAAATATTGGAAACACGTTATGTCATATATTTTATTATATTACAATGCATTAGATAATTTTTACCCTGACTCATTTCTTAATTATATACACACACATACTCATAGTTACACTATGTAATAATTAAACATATATTCACGGTTATAGTGTATTCCTAAATCATCATCAACATTAAATATCATCATAAACACCCAAGATAACCATAGAAATTCATTTACAATGGAATCAACACTAAACATAAACACACAATCATAGTACATACATGAATAATCATCCAAAGCATAGATATACACATATTTACCGTGGTTCACCCCACTCTGGGATACGTCCACAAAATATTGGCTTCTTTATTGAATTTTAAGGTCATGAATGCACTCAATGCTACAATCATTGTTTATCATGCAATCCTCCTTATATTTATAGTTCCCTTACAATGATCTTTATCCTAAATATCTCCCGCTATCATTTGGTCCTCGACTCTATCATGCAGTTCTCCTTCGTGTCTCTTCTCTTTTTTCTCTCTTCTTCTCTATTCTTTACTTCCTCTTTTTATGCTATCTCCTTTAGGGCCTCTTGAAAAATCATTATGAGTTGGATACAAATCATGCTCGAATTTCAACAACTCATTATGAGTTGGATACAACTCATGATCAACTGGTTCTTCGAGATTTTGCACTAGCTTTTCTTTCTTGTCTCCTATCTTCTTCTCTTTCCTCTCTCTTCTTTCTTGATCTTATTGATATTATTTTTCCTTTTCTCTACCTTCTCCTTTTCTCTATAGTTCACCTCTTTTCACTGTTCCACCTCAAAAATTCTTGCCCAATAGGCCCCCAACACTCACATGTGACTCATCTCGACCCACTTAGGCCTGTTGTGTCGATATCCTCCATGCCTCTTTAAATTTCTGGAGGGTGTCCTTCGCTTCTTGTACTTTTGTCAGCTCTACTTCCTTGTTCAATATTTCCTCTATTTTTTGTGTTGTCTAGATCATAAGTTTAGCCTTGAAGTCTTGCATCGTTAATGTCATAGTGATTTTAGTCCTTCTTTTATCCTAAGGGATTCATTTTGAATTGGTTGTAAATTTTGTGTGATCTTCCTCTGTTCTTCGTTCATATGTTCCACTGCATTGTATAATTCCCTATTGGCCAGGAGTGTTTTCATCCTTTTTGTTGGCGGTAGATTATTTATGCACTCAATGACCTGATGCAATTGTTCTTGCATCGTCCTTATCTACTCTTTTAGCTCTTGCAGATATGGATTGGTAGTAATATGTATCCACATATGTGTTCCTTCGTTGCACATATTTATGCAGTTTTGTTCTAGGATTTTCATCTTTTCCAGTGATGTCTGTGTCATCCTTTCCCTTTGTTTAATTTCTTTTAGTGGGGTCCCTAGTTTTGTTTTTAGTTCTAGCTCATTGATTTTCTCCAGAGTCCCTTGATGATTGTGCTCATCTTGGATACATGCTCTTCTACTATGGCCTCTACTACCAATGAGACTTCTGGGACTTCTTTGAATAGGTTCTAGAATGTTGCTTGGATTTTCTTTGCTAATCATTCCAATTTGTCATTTTCCTTCATAGCTCTATTGATATTTCCTTTTTCTTTGTCCTTATCTTTCAATGCTTGCTCTACTCTGATTTCTTCTTCATTCTTCTCTTTCAAGGATTTCTTTTCCTTTCCTTGATCCTCTCTCTTCTCTTTTACTATGTGTTCCACTTGTTGTTCGAATACACACTTTTCCTCTACTACAGTGTAACATTGTTGTTGTATCTCCATCTTCTCGACTTCTACCTTATCTAATTCACTAGTTGCGATGTCTTCTCAATAGTGTAGTTCATGCATGATCCCTATGTGAAAATCTTGTAATAACTCCATATGAATCTATGACAAGACTAGTTCCATGTGACCTAGTCCTTGTAACCTCTCTTTCACTTCGAGGTTGGATAGCCTGATTGTCTCTATTGGAATCTGGATCACTCTGCGTTATGTTCTTAGTTGTGTTGGTACCACAATCCTTGCTTCCTATGTAGTTCCTTCCTGACATGTCTCATATTCCCATAGTGTGACATGTGCTTTCGTTAATGTTTCTTTTATTTCCAAAATTGTTACTATATTTCCACTATGTACTTCCCCTTTATAATGTGTATTAGTGGCATTTTTCTTTTAATATCTATCATTATGGTGGATTTATGACTTGTTATGATGGTTTTTTTATCACTTTTATTTATCCTGTCGTAACTATCATTTTCTCACTTGTTATACTTCTAGCAGTATTTTCATGTGGGACGTGTCAATGAATATGGCATATATTATCGTTGTTGCATCATCTCTTCTTGGTTTTCATAGTTGCACCTCTCTACGTGATTCCCGTTTTCATATGTGTGTGTGTGTGTGTGTGTGTGTGTGTGTGTGTGTGGTGCAGTTCCTCCTATTGCACAGCTTTTTGGCCCTCTTGATAGAGTTTTAACTGACTGATGTTCACTCTTCCTTTCAGTGCTTCACTGTCAAGTGATCCTAACTACACAACACCTCCCTCGTTCACCTCCTTGATTGCATTTGGTCCTAATCAGTGCATCCAGATCTTCCCTCAATGTTGCATGAATTTGATATCATATAAGAGTATGAATTTGGATGATGTAATTCTCTCAACCATCTTTCATCCAAAAAAAAGGATTTTTCGGCCGAAAAGCTTGGAAATTGTTTACTTTTCACGGATTCTATTAGAATTTAGTTTTTCAACCAAAAACTAGAGAATGGGATTGTATGCAGGAACCAAATAATTCCCTCTATCTTACCTAAACTTTGGAGGTGGCAGAATCCTGCAAATACTCATAATTTAGTTTCGAAAATGACACTAGCATTTGCAAAATTGAATCTACTTTCAATTCCTATAATTTGTTTTCATTTTCATTATTTTTATCTAATTTTATTTAATTTTTAAAAAAAATCGTTGCATAATATTTTCAATTGACATTATGATTCAGTGAAATGAAATATCTGTATCTCTAAAAATACAGAGTGAAAAATTTAGAAACAAATATATTCATAATCCTTAAATTGTTCTTTTCAAAAGAGTGTTTTTAGATTTTAATTTTAAGTAAAAATTAGGATAGATACAAGATGGGGGGAAATATGTGTTTAAAATATGCAACGTTTTCATCTTGGTCAACTTAAAAAAATTATAGAAATTACAATATTCATCCATTAGATTCAAAATTATAGCCATAATAAAATAGAGTCTCTGTAGATTGTTGCAGTATATTTTTTCTATTAAAAACAAGCGTTTAATAATAGATGCATTGTCAGGGGGGAAATAACTCATTATCATTGCTTTCATGTTTAAGGAACATAATGTTAAACAATTGTCAAATTGACATATCAAATCTTAATAAAAAAAAATTGAAAATTAGTCATTGAAAAGCTAACACAAATCTTCACAAGTTTTCTTTTTCCTGTAAGGTGAATTTCTAAAAAACAAATTCTTTTGTATGCCGGAAGTTGAAGAACTTGTGAAAATATAGTTTTTTTTTTCTCATAAAACAAGAAAAATAGACACCCATCTTCATGATTTCACCCTAAGCAAGCTTAAATTAGTATTTTATTCAAAGATACAAACCATAATCCTAATTTTCTATATCATCATATATCAAGAACATTATCATATAAATATGTCTCAACATACTCCCTAAATCGAATGCACTTTGATTTTTTTTAAATTTTACTGTAGGCTCATCAGAAAACCAATGCCAATCTGTCACATTAACAAGAGGGCTTGGAATTCTCTTGCATATCTCCTCCGACGATTTCGTCACACCATATTTTTGGATCGTTGACAAATTGTGTTCTATAGAGCATTGTGACGCCGACGACCATAAAGTCATAATTTAGATGGGATTTGTGTCGGCTTTCTAGTGGTCCTTAAGCACACAATGTCACAATAACAACATATGTTGTCAGTAAAATCGTTTCTTGGAAAATGACATGTGGTAGATCAATGTGTCACAATACTGCCACTATATGATTGTCATAATTGTGACGATTATATGCGACAAGTATCTGTTTCACAAAATCTCTGCATAGCTCCCACATGGTAGTCCATTGCATGGGATATTTGACATATGTTTATGGTCGTTGCACGTACTATGAAAGTGGACTGACGAATATTTGAGGTGAGAATTTGTTCGAATCCAGATGGGTGGTCCTCATATGGGCATCAAAATGACATCATAAAATGAGGCAAATGTACTAGTGGCTTGAGTGTGTACATGGATGGAGTATGTAATGTATGTATCTATGTTTATGTAACAATTAAATGGCATATCATTGTAAGACTTGATTAGGAATGCATACCCTTTTTTCATGTATCCCTATTTATTTATAGAGAAGAAATCTCTATTTTGGAGTTCTTTAGAGTGAACTATGTCATAGTTCGACAGCATGCTCAACTGATGAACTCTGGAGGTTCCTAGAAAACCATGAGTTTTATATTCAGGGGAGTTCGTCAAGAGGTTGAATTAACCATGTACTTGTAGTACATCCTACTAAATCGATGATTGCAATGATAGATGACCCATGCATTCTAGTGGATGGTTTCCTATTTATATGTACTTTGGAAGTTTGGTTACGCATGATCAAGCTACAAAGAGAAAGTACCAAGCTAGACCATATATAGATTTTGTTGATTAGGAGGTGATTCGATTTAGAGGACTTGGTCATGATGAAGACCTGACCTGATGATGGTAAAGAAAGATAGTTTCTAACTCCCTACTTGTCTTGGGTGTGATCATATTGTGATTATTGTTGATTTTATTGGTCATTATTGGGTAGAGTTGTAGTTTCTATGAGAAGGACTCGGTGCCTAGATTTTAGGAGGTTTTCGAGGCCTAGTTGGTTTCAAAGATTCTCCCCAACTAGTTATCTTCTTAGATTGGTATGAGGTTGAGATATTTGCTCAACCAAGTAGATAATGAAATCAAGGTAGTTGTCCTATCTTAACACAAAGAATTTTTATTAATATGTACTATATTTGATTTATTTAATAGAACTCTAAGAACAATTTTGTGGTCTGTAATTATTTCTACTCTCATTATCTCATTTCCAAATATGGAAATCTAGAAGATCTAGAAGGCCATGTCCATTTACAATTTTCACTTTTGACTAGGCCTTTATTTCCTTCATGCCATGAATGGGATGGGATATGAAGGTTATAAATCAATAAATCACAACTCTTGTTGACAAAAGATGGATCTTTACTTAAATATTTGAACATTTTCTCCATGTCATAGCTGTCGAGTAAATGAAGACAAACTTCTAAATTATGAAATTTAAATAGATTATGAGAGGGATTCAATAAAGGGGAGTTATTGTTGTGAAGAGAAAGATAGATTCTCATGTGAAATTATGTCCATGGAAGTGAATTTAATAGTTTTCTCATCCATCCCCTGTTCTCATTCATAACAATCCTAGGGACATTGGGAACCACATCATGCATGTTTACCATGCTCATAATTTTGATGACAATCTCCTCCATACATTGGGAATATATTTGGTTTCCTACCCGAGGAGAGGAAAAGGAAAACACTAAGACATGTATAGAAAATTGCATATCGTGCATCTTGGCCATATCTTTGACATCATATGCACTTAACATCGCAAGTGAAACTCCCAAGTTGTGTCATGTCAATATTATACTCAACCTCGTTTCACCAACCACATTTTCACAAATTAAGAGACTTATAAGCTAGGCTATTAACTCTTTATCACACCACATTTTCTCCTTAAATTTTGATTTGAGATTTTTTTTAATAGTATCTTTATTCTGTAAAATGGTTTATCTAAGACCATGTGTCTTTATGTCATCTTGTCTTGAGTATATGGTGGTTATGACTTGATTTTGAAACAATTTTAGGTAGCCTCTTGTCTTCCATGTTGTTTAACTTGTTCTTATACATTAGGTATCTAGTCATAGTCATGCTCTTAATGGAGGAAATACTTGTTTCTAAGAAGAGGATGAGATTTTATTTATATATACTAATTTCAAAGTTAATTATATTTATATTTGTAAGTTTTAAAATTATTTTTTATAATATTAAGTAATGAAGCCATGTGTCATATGTATTTGTGTATAGTGTTTTTACATTAAAAAATAAATTTTTTTTTACGACTTGTACATGTGTAAATGTTGTATTTATTATTGATTTATAATATATTTACATATACTGATTTCAAAGTTCAATATATTTATATTTATAAGTTTTAAAGTTATTTTTTATAATATTAGTAGTAACGAAGCAATGTGTCATATGTGTTTGTGTATAATGTTTTTAAATTTAAAAAAAAAAAAAACTTTTTCACATTTTTGGAAATAAAATATTTTTCATTATTTTAAAATCAATCACTATTGTCTACATAAATCACCATCACTATAAATAAAATCGAATAAAATCATTGTATCTAAAATGACACTAAATAGGAATATACAAATCATATTACTTCACTAAATAAAATCTTAAGTGAAAAGCATACAGATCATATTACCTTAGGAAGTAAGGTCTTCATTACAAAACATAATCGTTAGTAAACATATAAAATCTATTTAAGTAACCACGAAATAAATTATCCATTTTTTGGGTATCTCTCGAGCTCCTTATAATATGAAATACTACTTCGGTAGATTGTTTCGAGCTCCTTATAATGTGAAATCCTACTTGGGTAGATTGTTTCTTAGAGTGTTTTATTCACTTTTAGTATGAGAGATGTTAGGGCATTGTTTTTCTTTTTAGTATGAGAGAAGCAAATATGATGTGAGAGATTATGAGAGAGAAAAACATGTAGGTTAAGGAATTCACATTATCCATATTTTTAGTTTTCAATATAAGAATGAAATTTTATCAACATAATTCCTATCAGCTTTAGATGTTATAATTTGCAAATGCAGAAACACAAATATCATAATTTAAGTACATAACTAAAATACATAAATTTAACGTGGTTTACCCAAACATTGGGCTACGTCCATCAAATAGAGGTATCGCGGTTGTCTTATTATTTGAATCAAAGAGATTACAACACGTTCACACTCATCTCACACTCCTCGTGTCTGCCTCTACGGGCTTACATAAATTTATACATTACATAGAAAAACTGATTATTAAATGTAATCTCATCCATATTTTAAATTGGTCGTATTGGTTACAACCAACCCTGGATTATGGGATCTGAAATCCTATTCATGGAAGAATTCATTGTCACCAGTTTCCAACAATCTCCACCTTGACAACAATTAACTTGATACCTTGCTCCTTCTTTTTTTCACTACCTTTTATGCAAGCCAAGAGAAGCCAAACACCATTGTAGCTTCTCTAACAATACTATTTTTGTGAACATGTATGCGTAGTTCTCTTTTGTATGCACTTTCTCAAGAGAGACTCCACCTTCATCAATAACAAGTCTTACAAAATGGTACTTGATAGGTATATGTTTTGTTTTACTGTGGTATGTTGGATTCTTAGCAAAGTGAATAACACTTTGACTGTTACAAAGTAACTTTACTTTGTCCTACATCCTTCCAAACTCACCAAACAAACCTTTCAACCACGCGGCCTCTTTGCAAGCATGTGAAGCAACTACGTATTCTACTTCTATAGTGGATAAAGAGACAATGTTTTGTAGCTTTAACATCCAACTAATACCTCCACCTGCAAGAGTAAAGACATACCCTGAAGTCAACCTTCTCTTATCTAGAACACCTTCAAAATCAGAATCAACATATCCCCAGACTAACTCACAACCACTGTTATAGGTGATATAGAAATCACTTATGCCCCTTAGATACTGAAGCACCCATTTCACTGCTTCCTAATGCTCTTTACATGGCTTTTCCATATACCTTATAACAACCCCAACTACATGGTAAATGTCCGGCCTTGTACTAACCATCGCATACATTAAACTTCCTACTGCATTATCATATGGGATTCGAGATATATATTCTTTTTCTTCATTTTTACTAGGACATAAACTTGAAGAAATATTAAAAATGGGAAGCCAAAGGGAATATAACTGGTTTCACATCATTCATACCAAATCTCAAAAGTATATTCTCAACATACTTCTATTGTGACAACCAAATCTTACCATTCTTCCTGTCTTCGAATATCTCCATGCCCAAAATCTGCCTTGCTACTCCTAGATTGTTCATATCAAACGTCCTAGCAATCTAAGCCTTTAACCTGTTGATCTTAGTTATGTTTTTTATTTCTAGAAGGATATCATCAACATACAATACTAAGATAATGAATATGCCATTATTCAATTTCTTAAAGTAGACACAGTGATCATACTCACTCCTTGTATAATTCTGGCTCACCGTGAAAGAGTCAAATTTATTGTACCATTGTCTGAGCGACTGCCTCAGACCATCCAATGATTTCTTCAGCCTGCAAACAAATTTATTGCTGCGATTCTGAACAAACCCTTCAGGTTGTTCCATGAAAATTTCCTCATCCAAATCTCCATGTAAGAAAATAGTCTTAACATCTAGTTTCTCCAACTCCAAATCAAGTAATGAAACTAATGCTAACACAATTCGAATTGAAACAATCTTTAAAACTGGTGAAAAAATCTCATGAAATTCAATACCTTCTCTCTGAGAATATCCTTTCGCAACCAACCTTGCTTTTTACCTTTCCACCTTATCATCAACACCCTTCTTTAGCTTGTAGATCCACTTGCAACCTACAATTTTTCTGTCTATTGGAAGTTCTACCAAATCCCATGTAGCATTCCTCTCTAATGCCTTCATTTCATCCTTCATCGCTTCTTTCCATTTATCATTGTTATAACCCTTCACAAATTATTGATAGCAAAAAGGTTCATCATCATTAGTACTTAAAGAAACTGATGAAACACAATCATCATACCTTCTTGGAGGATTTCTGACTTGTGTAGACCTCCTTAGGAGCGTTTGTGGCTCATCCACAATCTGTTGACTGTCATTATCAACCATGTCTTCCTCTGCTGCAGGAGACTCTTCATGAACATCTTATGAAACTTGTTCATGTTCACCTTCATTAGTTTCAAATTGAATTTGTTGATACTTTGGTGTTTCTTCCTGTTTCAATTGAACATCTACATTTGATTTGATGAGAGATGATTCATCAAATATTACATCTCTGTTAATGGTGATATTGTGGGAAGTAGGACCCCACAACCTGTACCCCTTAATACCATCACCATATATAAAAAGGATAAGCCTTTTTTTATTTTGAATCTAATTTAGAACGCTGATGTTTCGTAATTAGGGCATAGGCATCACAACCAAAAAAATTGATATTACAATAATTACAAGGGTGACCTGTCCATACCTCTTTAGGAAATTTTCTTTCTATTGTTGTTGATGGTGATGGATTCACCAGATAACAAGTTGTAGATACAGCTTATGCCCATAGTTCTTACTGCAAATTGACATTACTCAGCATACTCCTTGCTCTCTCTAGAAGTGTCATGTTCATGCGTTCAACAACTCCATTTTGTTGAGGAGTATAGGCAGTGGTTTTATGCCTATCTATCCCAAATTCCTTGCAATAATTCTTAAACTCCATTAATGTAAATTCACTACCATTATCAGTTCTTAAACATTTAATGGATTTACCAGTGCTCTTTTCCACTAAAGCTCTAAATTGCTTGAAAACTGTAAATACATCAGCCTTACTCTTTAACATATAGATACACACCTTCCTAGAGAAATAATTTATAAAAGTAACAAAATATGATGATCCTCCATACAAAACAGTAGGAGATGGCCCCCAAAAATTAGAATGGATATAATCAAGGATTCCTTCACTGGTGTGTCTTCTAGTTTTAAATCTCTGCTTATTATGTTTACCATAAATACAGTGTTTGCAGAAATCTAACTTTAAAGACATTAGACTAGGAAGTAACTTGCGATCATTTAATACCTTTAATCCTTGTTCTCTCATATGGCCCAACCGTTGATTCCACAGTCGAAAAAAATCATTGTCGTTCTCAGATACAGTTGTCACACGATCTGATTCAATTCTCCCTTCTAACATAAATAAGTTACCAACCTTCTTTTCTTTTATAACTATTAGAATTCCTTTGTAGACATTCATAGCTCCACCTTGAATAATACTCTTATAACCTCCTATATCTAAGAATCCCAAAGAGATTAGGTTCTTCCTAATCTTAGGTACATGTCTTACATCAGTTAATATTTTAACGGTTCCATCAAACATCTTAATTCGAATGCTGCCAATTCCCACAAATTTACATGAGATGTCATTTACCATGTAAACTATTCCATAACTTATAGACTGATAAGTAAGAAACCAGTCTCTATGAAGACACATGTGGTTTGAAGCACCAGAATCTAATAACCATTGTTAATCATATTGTGAACCAATATTAATTGATAAAACTTCATCAGTCATACCTGAACTTGTTGTTGAACCTGTTTCAGTTTCATTTGCTTCCTTCGTGTCTTTTGGAGAGTCTTCTTTGGAGGCTTGTTGTCGCTTCCAACAATCCTTCTTCAGGTGTCCATATTTTCCACAAAACCAAAAGATTTCTTTTTCTTCCCTTGAAATTTGACCAAGAGAAATCCCTCTGACCCTGTCCTCTTTCTTTAGGTCTACCTCTGATCACCATTGCCTTAGATGTAGAGGCTCATAAATTGGATTTCTTACTTGTTTCCTCAGACAGTAAAGCCCCAACAATAACATCAAACTCAATACTTTCTGTTGAACTGAAACTAATAGAGGTAACAAAATGATCCCATGACTTGGGAAAAGAACATAACAATGTAATCACCTTATCTTCATATTCGAATTTCATTCCCATGCTATCCAAAAGAGTATTAAAAGTATTTAAATGATCAACTATTTTCGTACCTTCCTTCACGTGTAAGCTGTACAATTGTCTTTTCAGGAAGATCATGTTTGTCAAGGATTTCGTCATGTACAGGCTTTCTAGCTTCGTCCATAAACCGATTGTTTTGTTCTCCAAGACAATATTGAACAAAACATTGTCGGTCAAACACACACGTATGACACTCAATGCTCTTGCATCCATCTCATCCCAGTCTTCGTCTGTTATGGATGCAGGTTGTTTTTCTTTTCCCAAAAGTGTCTTCACCATGCTTTGATGCACAAGCAAATTGTGCATCTTAACCGTCCAGATATCGAAACTGTTCTTGCCATTGAATTTCTCAATTTCGAACTTAGCACTCTGCGTCTTTATCATTAGAGGAAACATAAAAAACAAACACCACTGCTTATAATATCCAAGACCTTTCAAAAAATATGTGAAGGAATAATTTTTTAATATTTACAAGATTTAATAAAAAAACGTTAATAAAAAGTCTTATTAAAGATCCACCTTTTAAATAAAAAAAACCTTTTAATAAAAAATTCTCCTTTACTATAATCCCTTCCACCTTTTACTTATTATATTTAATTCCAAATATAATAATCCTATTAAAAAACATCCTCCACTCTTATATATTTTATGCCATTCACGTACCATTATACATATGACATTCACACCCTTAAAAAATATTTCGTGCTTAATTTAAAACATGATAGCTTAAAAAACATACGGGAATATATTTTTTTGAAGGAGCCGTTTCACCTGCTGTGATGGCTTCACTGCGGGGATTTGGAAAGAGCCTCTGCAGCTCCCGTTATGGATGGCCTACAGAAATTTTGAAAAATTACTCATGCGCTCTCGCGCTTCTCATTATTGCTGGCCTGTGGAAATGTGGAAAATTTACTCATGCGTGAAGTTTGCATTACTATCCATCGCGACCTTTGAGAGGAGAGATCTGTGGAAATTTGCAGATCTACGCACCTCCGAAAATTTGACGCCCTCGACTGCCTTCTCCTCCAACCTCCTCTGATATTTACTGGTCTTACTGATCTCCAACCAGAAATATTCTAATACCACTTGTTATAATTTGCTTGTTATAATTTGCAAATGCAGAAACACAAATATCACAATTCAAGCACACAATTAAAACACAGAAATTTAACTTGGTATACAAATTTATATGGGAGTGGATGCTAGGTGTATATATTCACAGTTGGTATACATATTTGCATGGGAGTGGGGGCTGGGTGTAGAGATTCAAAATGTCCATCTTCTCAAAATGAAAGTGTGGAATCATCCTAACACATGTAAATCATAATAAAGAGTAGGTGATACATAAACAAACTTGTACATGTGTAAATATTTTATTTATTATTGAGTTAAGATATATTTGATATTGATGATGATGGTTAAAGTTTACTAAGATCGAATTGGTCTATCAGGATTTTAAGAGGGTAAGTGATTACTTGTGATTTTTTAGAATTTTGTTTTTGTGCTCGAAAATCATTAAGAGAAGCTTTCCAAGATCATCGTACTTTTGATGAGTTAAAAGGTTAGGAAGGTTGGTAGTGTGATAAATATTTTGAAAATGAGATCTAATATGGGTATAGGGTGGACAATCTAAGAGAAAGTGTTTTTCATCTTCAATCTTCTTAGTGTCACAAAGGTGACACACTCTTTCATCCCATGACGTTTTAGGAATTGACCAACGCCCAATTTCACTATGGAGCTCGTGAGAATTTGTTCCTATCTTAGCAATGTTTATTTTTTTCTATACATTTGGCAAAACGGATAGATAATTTTGATCTTCTAGAATAGGGTTGATTACATCTTTATAATACCTTTTTTTTTTCTTTCCTCTAACTCTTTATCACACCACATTTTTTCCTTAAATTTTGATTTGAGGTTTTTTTTAATAGTATCTTTATTCTGCAAAATGGTTTCTTCCATGATTCTCCAATAGTTTATCCAAGACCAGGCATCTTTATGCCATTTTCTTGATTTTTTTTTCTTTAAGTAAAAAAATAGAACCTGCTATATTAAGTTATCAAAGAAACCTTGACAAAATACACAGAGATATAGGTCTGAGCCACCAAAAATGTTGTCGTTTTACCGGAAACCAGCATGGTTTGGAAAACTGTTTTGCCCTCTGTCCTGCTCGGAGGAAACTAGGACAGATGGCTATAGTCCAAGTGTACATGTAACAATAGCATGATTAAACAAAGAAACAAACTAGCATAGAAGAACCTAGATACTCAGTGACTCGTCGCCCTTGCCTGTCTACCACGTGGACCCAGCTAGGATGGCAAATGCCTGCGCATAGAGAGGGCACCTCCTCTTTGCTGGAGCGTTAGAGTACACGTCAAGGAGTAGGTCCAGACGTTGTCCCATGAGAAGGGATCTGTGCTCCAGGTCTGCCATGTGGCCTCGGAGTTCGAACACCAGAGCCAGATGCTCTGCACGGAGGAAAGTACCATGCGAGCCATTACCTGCGTCTTCAAGGATTACGTCCCCCACTTCCACATTTGTCCCATCTCCGGCTTCGAGCTCCAGCAGTTCTGCGCCAGCCACTTCCTCCTTCATCGTTGGGCTGGTCTTGTCTGCATTCTCTTCGACGTAAGCCTTGTCCCGAGCTTCTTCCTCGATCGTTGCCTGCACAACATGGCTGGTGGGGCTATAGTCACCCGTCCACGGTATCTCCTCGACAATGCACCCAGGGATATCTTATGTCAACTCGTTTTTAGGACCGCTTCCATCCTGGGAGTTCGTCGCCATGGCTTGGGGTTCCGGGGTGGTCGCCAATTCCTCCATGAACGGTATTTATTCAACGTAACAGGTAGGAAACGCATCTGCGGCATCATCCTCCAGTCTATTTCCAGGCTTAATTGCCATGGTTTCACTGCTACGCACAGCCCCAGTCTCCGCAATAATGGCATGCAGACCTAATTGGTCAGTGCGAACCTTCTTCCGAAGAATGGAGGTCGCCATCGACAGAGCATGCTCCAGTTTCTCTCTCCTTTGCCTCTGCGCTTTGTGGGTGTACCAGGCCGAGCCATGGCGAGGCCTGCCTTGCTTCTTGGTCATGATTTCCAAGGGATATATAACAATACAGAGAGGATGCAACGAGATGAGAGTGAGCCAGGACGGGAAGGAGATAGATCTGCACCAGAGCTCCCAAACGACGGGGAGCCCCAAAGCGAGAGCAAGCCAACTCTGTCCAGGCGCTCGAAAAAACAAATTACCAAAGACCGGATTCACCTGGTTATCCATAGACCCTGTCATGCTGAGTGCGTTGTGAGTGAGAGTTTTCGCGCGAGGGAGGTGTCCCTCCTCCGTATATTGGCTGTAATGGTTGTCTACCATCGCAAATGCGAGGCAGATGGGTGGCGGCGATCAACATTTATGTTGTGGCTCAATGCAGAGCTAGGTGGTGAGGAGTTGTCGCATGTCACTCCATCTGGGGACCATTTGCTTGAGTTGATGGTGATTATGACTTGATTTTGAATCAATTTTAGGTATCCTCTTTTGTTTCATGTTGTTTAACATGTCCTTATACATTAGGTATTTAGTCATAACCACGCTCTCAATGAAGGAAATGCTTATTTCTAAGAAGAGGATAAAATTTTATTTATATATACTAATTTCAATGTTAAATATATTTATATTTATAAATTTAAAAATTATTTTTTATAATATTAAGTAATGAAGCAATGTGTCATATGTATTTGTGTATAATATTTTTAAATAAAAAAATAAAAATTCCAACTTATACATTTGTAAATATTTTATTTATTATTGATTTATAATATATTTATATATACTGATTTCAAANTTAAGTTTCAAAGTCATTTTTTATAATATTATTAGTAATGAAGTAATGTATCATATGTGTTTGTGTAGAATGTTTTTAAATTGAAAAATATAAAATGTTTTTTTTCACATTTTTGGAAATAAAATATTTCCAATTATTTTAAAATCAAAATAAATGTCTACATAAATCACTATGAATAAAATCATAGTATCTAAAATGACACTAGATGAGAATATACAAATCATATTACTCCACTTAAATATGATGTGAGAGATTATGAGAGACAAAAACATGTAGGTTAAGGAATTTACATTATCAATTTTTTTATTCTTCTCAATATAAGAATTAAATTTTGTTAACATAATTCCTATCAGATTTAGAGACATTTTTTTTCAAATAAGAAAAAACAGATAAATGTACATTGTCCCACACTATCTCTTTAGAAATGAAGACATGTATTTATTGTAACACATGTAAAAAGAAACTAAATAATGTGAAATATTTTTAAGACTATCGAGTAGAAAGGGGAGGAAGTTGCTAAAGTCTTCAAAATTCCATTGAGGAAAGGTTGTTTCGTTACAATTAGTAAGAATCTAATTTCACTTCAAAATATTACTATCTTTTGTTGTTAGTTATTTTGTTTCCCTCGTAAAACTATTCTATCGATTAAGAAAATCACTATTGTAGATTCACCATTACAAACTATTTTGACTATCACTTTATTGAATTTATTAGTGATTTCTTTGATTATATTGTAAGTGTGTGATTGAAATTATTACATTGTAAGTGTGTGATTGAAATTAGTATGTATATTGCATTTTTTTTTCATTTTTCTCACATTTTTAAGAACATATACAAAATAATATTTATTTTGCATATTATTGTGAATGATATGTATTATTAATGATAAACCCATTTTAAGTAGAAACAAAACTACTTTTGATAAGTGTTATTTTAGAAGTAAAATTGTCTAAACATTTGAATAACATATTGCATTACACGAGTATGGTTTACTAACAAAAAAAACACTTAAGGATTAACACACATAGGAGTTGGACGATGGGGTAGGGTTTCGGAGCTTCGGAGTGGTAGAGGGTTCTACGAAAATGGCGGAGGAAATTTGTGCAGGTCTTGGTATTTGACAGCAGATAAAGAACTTGGACCGAGCGGTTACCGCCGATGTTTTGGGCATAGTTTGAGCCCTTTACCGTAGCATGGATTCGCTACAAGACAAGGAAACTTCTCTTTCCTCGAACTCCGTAGGGCTCACCTCCTTTTCTCATGCATTATTTTCGGGAGGCGTTCCAGCTAGTATCTGGCAGAAGGCAGGTGGGTCAGATACATTAACTATTTCCGGGATAGCGAGGATGGGGGACAGTGATAATAGCGAGGATGGGGGACAGTGATAATTTTATGCCACAAAGTGAGGTAGTAGGAGGTTTAGGGTTTTCGGAGGCAGACTGGCTAAGCCCGTTTTCCACCATTGAACAACAACTGTCACCTACAGAAGGAACTATTTTCTCCGTAGGCTGGGGTGGGAAACTACCCTTTTACTCTGAGCCAACATGTGTTTTCAGAGGGATTCTTGGTCTAGCCATGGGGGATATATCCTCTGGTTATAGCGCATCTTTTACAGACCTACTTGAGACCCATTATAATGAGAGACAGATCGGGGTTTTGGAAGATCTAACCACCACACAAGATTTTTCCCCCTATGACTTATTGGTGGAAGTCGAACAGGTTGGGGATGCAGAACCTTGACTTGTTAGAGGTGTATCCGAATATTCTATTCCTCTAGAAATTCCCTTTGAAAACAAGAAGAGCATTCCTACTAGAAACTCACAAAAGGGGGAAAAATCGAACAACATCCAGCACATCTTTGAAGGTCGGCAGACTAAAGCTATTAGGTGTGCTAGGGAAAGAACAGGTGTTGAGTGACTCGTCTTCGGTGAGTATGTTTCCATGGACAGGGTCTTGGAACTTACAGAAAGAGTAGTGGTGGGAAGGGTCAAGGGGAAAAATTGGTCATGGCTTACCTCAAAAGTTGGGTTAACAATTTCTAGTTACCTGAGATCTCCAAGATTACCCATATCAGACTACTCACCAAAGGATGGTTTGATTTTGTTTTCTCCTCCATGGATAATGTGGATTGGGTTCTAAATAAGTTTTGGAGCATCGCAGCCACTCTGAACCTGCTCAAACATTGGACACCCACTTTTGATGCGCAATGTCTCAGGCCTCCCGATGAAATACTGGAATACACACTGATTTGCAGCAATTGGAAATCTTTTGGGAAGATATCTTGAAGCAGATATGTCATTTGAAGTCACAAGGCTCGTGACAATGGCTCATATACTGGTCCAGATTAATCTGTGGATAGGTTTATATCAGGAGCTTCTCATCGAATCGGTTGTCGGAAATTTTGTACAAACCCTAGACTATGAAGGAATCCCATTTAGGTTCCATATATGCCATGTCTACGGGAATGGTGTGGAAAACTGTCCACCACCCTTCAAGGAAAAATATCGAATGGAAAAAGGAAAAATCTCCTCCTCCTCTCCTCCAAGAAAGAAATGGAAACAACAATGGGGTGTAGGGTGTTAAGGTTTAAGCTATTATTGAGTTTCTTTTTATTTCACTTGATAAAAATAGCATAGATAGGATCAATGAGAATTAAATTATCACAAGAGACACATCATTTATCCTGGGAAACCCTCATGGGGGAGACAACCCAGCAAAAACTTCCTTAATATAGATAGCCAATACAATGCCAAGATATAACTCAAACAAATATAGAAATTCCTCTCCCAAGAATGTGCCTCTCTCTCTCTTCTTTCTTCTCCAATTGTAGCTCTGAACTTGTGCTCTGATGAACAAGTGAGTGTGTGCCCAAATGAGTCTCTAGCCTCTTTATTTATACAATCTGGCAGGTGAATTTTCATTGGCAGGGCCGACTTCTCAATCTGGGTGGTTATAACCACCTATAATTAATCTAGGGGCCAAATTCTCGTTCTTCCTATCACAATTAGGGTTTTACCAATCTGCAAAAGGGGATTTGGTTATTTACAATACCCAACATGATCAATCCACAAAAGGGGATTGATCTAATGAATAATATATCAATAATAAATAGAATACTCTTTGTAGTTACATTATTTGAACACTCCCCCTTAACAAGAGGGGTATTCTACAACAACATCGGGTGAGAGAGAGGACAACATCGTCAACAACATTTTGGAACACTGATTGGCGTATCTATAAATCATTGGAAGTTTTTCTCATCAGCAACATCGTCATTCTCAATGGAATGAAACCATCATCTGCATCAATATGGATTAGTATAAAACTAATACATCATCATCACAACACGAGGATGGCCACATCATCACAGCATGAGGCTGGCACATCATCACAACATGAGGTTGGCACATCATCATAGCATGAGGCTGGAACATCATCACAGCATGAGGCTGACACACTACACAACAATTAAGCTGGAATCACAACACAACAATTAAGATGGAATCAGAACACAACAATTAAGCTGGAATCTCAACACAACATTTAAGCTAGAATCACAACACAACAATTAAGATAGAATATCAACACAACAATTAAGCTGGAATCACAACACAACATTTAAGTTGGAATCTCAACACAACAATTAAGATGGAATCACAACAAAACAATTAAGATGGAATCTCAACACAACAATTAAGCTAGAAACACAACACTAGGCTGGCATCACCACACAACAATTAAGCTAGAATCACAACACTAGGTTGGCATCACCACACAACAATTAAGCTGGAAGCACAACACTAGGTTGGCATCACCACACCACAATTAAAATGGAAGCACAACATAGCATCACCACACAATACTACTCCCCCTATAAAGGGAGGTTTGTTCGGACTATACCAATCTTATCTCGAAAGTGCTCAAACTTTACATGAGATAGAGGATTCGTCAACACATCGGCAACCTGTTCATTTGTGCTAACACAATGGAGTTTTATGGCTCCTCTCTGCACCATGTCACAGATGTAATGGTATCGGCTCTCTATGTGTTTCGAATTTTCATGAAACACATGATTCTATGTCATCTTTATGCAACTATGGTTATCACATAGGATCGTGGTTGCTTCCATCTCTAGGTCAAATAGACCAGTCAACAACTTACGAAGCCATATGGCTTCACAACTGGTATAACACGCAACAATGTATTCTTCTTTTGTTGTACTGGGAGCAATGCTTGATTGCTTCCTACTCTGCTATGAGATCATGGCTGATCCCAAACTGAAATAAAATCTCGAAGTTCTCTTCCTATTAGAGACACTTCCAGGCCAATCTGAATCAGTGTACCCACTCAGTGTGAAATTATGATCTCCATCATAGCTGAGACCATAATCTAATGTACCCTTAAGGTACCTCATCACATGTTTCGCAACAACTAGGTGAACATGTCTGGGTTCTACCAGAAACTGACTCAAAGTGTTCACGGTGAAACATATATCTGGTTAGGTGTTCATCAGATACATCAACAATCTAATGATCTATCTATACAACGTGCAATCAATCAATTCTGATGAAGTGTCAACCAAAATCTTTAGCTTCAATTCCATGGGTGTATTCATGGACTTGCACTCCAACATATCAAATATCTTCAAGATTTCAACTGCATACTTCCCTTGGTTAAGGAAGATTCTCTCTAGGCTCTACCATACCTCAAGACTTAAAAAATAGTGCATTAGGCCAAGGTATTTCATCTCAAATTCTGAGGCAAGATTCTTCTTACATTCAGTGATGATATTTTCTTCTCCAGTTAATAATAAGTCATCCACATACAACAACAATATCACCGGATCATCATTCATAACCTTGAAGTAGAGGTTAGAATCAACTTTACTCTTGGTAAATATCAAGCTCTTCATAAAACTATCTATCCTTCCATACCAAGCTCTAGGATCTTGCTTTAACCTGTATAGGGACTTCTTCAACTTGCATACATGAGTCTTCCTGTATTCAACTTCAAATCCTTGAGGTTGTTCTATATACACTTCTTCTTCGATGACACCATTCAGAAAGGTTGTCTTT
>SNQJ01S0038927.1:35166-64946 GCA_010110895.2 Picea sitchensis | reverse complement strand
GGAGATGAAGAGGGAGAGCAGAGAGAGACAATGAGAAGAGGGGGGGAGAGAGAGAGAAGAGGGATAAATAGGTAAAGAGAGAAAGGAGGGAAGATTGGGGGATATAGATGGAGGGGGATACAAAGTGAAGATGAGATAGGGGTAGATGTAGGAGAGAGACAGAGGATAGATAGTGGGAGAGAGGTAATCTCCACCATTAAGAAAAAATATCTAACACAGTATTTTTCGATACAGAATGGAGTGCATACATTATACTAACTGAGCTTCTAAATCGAAAAAGGTTTCAATCTATGTAAAATGCACACAATTACAGTTTCACAGTGGTCGTAAATGATTATGTTGTTTATGAAATCCCACCCATTCAAAGGTGGATACACAGTGTTTATATCAACACATCCCACCAAACTACAAGTTTATATCCCAAAGGCCATTTTACCGTCCCTTGCACAGGTTCATTTAAATACATTCGGAAAGTGGTCAATATCTTTAGGTGGGAAAAATAAAAAAAATTGCAGTTTCTCCACGAAAATTTAACCTTCTATGCCCCTTACCGAGTTGTAAACAACTAACTACAAAAGTCAAATATTGAACAACGTACATATATATAAGTGTTATTTCATATATAATCTATGGCATGTCGAACATTGGTTGCAGAAAATACAAAACAAAGGAAATTTAACCTTTTACACTTGTTACCAGGCTGTAAATGGCCAACGACAATAGTCTAATCTTGAAGAAAATACAAATAGACAAGTGTTCCAATAATACATAATATATGCCAATCCCATAAGAAACAATATCAATCTCAATTATCAGTTTTTGATAATATAAAATCAAGCAATGGGAAATCCCAGAGAGACATGATAAAACTTGACAATCAAATCCAATCAATAACCAAAAAGTTAAGAAATATGAAAGAAAAATTATTTTAAAATGAAATAAGAAAAACATTAAAAGAAGGATAAATATTCCATATAAAGAATATCTAATCCACTAAAATATTATGCTTATATTAAAATAAAAAAATAGAATCAATGTACCATAATAATCATTAAATTATGTGAAATCATTATTATGTCGTAGTTGAATAGTCATATCCATAAAATATAATTATTAAACAATAGGTGAATATTCATATCGATAAAATAGGAAAACCATGTTTGATATAACATTTAGACTGTGACTTTAAAATAGGAAAACTATTCTTTAAAAAAAACTTATAGTCTAAGTTTATTGATGTCTTCCATGGCTTTGGGTTATTAAATGAAATAGGTTGGTGCTTGGCACATAAAACTGTCCATTAGGAACACACGTGTGTTCCTATAATGTGTTTTCACTAAAACGCATGTGTGTTCTAGGAACGAGGATGTATTCCTACTAGCTAGGGATGAGAGCCAATCACACTCAACCCCAAGGATTTAAAATCACAATTGCACTTGCATGCTCTTAATGAAACATATATAAAAATTATTGTAGACCAAAAATATTTATCAATAAATATTTATAAGTGTTTTGGGACAACTAGAACCTAAGGGATTACGATTTAAAGTGTTTTGAAGAATAAATAAATGGTTAGAGAACCAATATGTGGGTGCAAGGGTTGTTGGACCTTCAACAAGAGCTATATGAATAGTTCAGTTAAGGCTTGGGTGTGGAGGGGGTTAAGGGTATAATATAAGTTATTCCTAGGCTTAGATGGAGATAGTGGATTCTAGGTCATGGTATAGTTCAAGCTCTAGGTCATGGTCAAGTTCTAGTTCATGGTCTACGTGATGGTCATGTTCACAATCATGGTATAGGTCTATGTCATGGTCTAGGTCATGGTATAGGTCTATCTATAGTTCTATGTCATGGTATACATCATGGTAATCATATACATCTAGGTCATGTTCTACAGTCTAGGTCATGCTCTATGGGCTAGGTCTTTCCATGCCTTGCCATGTCTAGGTATTTCTATGTATAGGTATAGGTCTAGGTATTGGCATGTCCAGGTCAAGGTCATTTATTACCTTGTGATGTACCAAACCTTCAATAATGTGTGAGAGTATAAGAGGGAGAGAGATGAATACATATAGGGGGGTTATAGAGAAAGAGAGTATGAGAGTGTGAGAGTAAGAGAGAGGAAGATAGAGAGGAGGTGGTGGAAACAAAATAAGAAAGAGAGTGTGAGAGGGGGAGAGAGGAATAAAAAGACAGAGTGTGAGAGTGAGGGAGAGGGTATTAGAGAGAGAGAGAGGGGAAGGGGGGGGGGGNACGGAATGAGGGTAGATAGAGGAAAAGAGAGAAATAGGGGAGAGTGGGGGAGAGAGAGGGAGGGGGATACGGTGAGTGAGAGAGGTAAGGTTAGATGAAAGAGGTAAATAGAGAAGGGGGGTAGAGAGGGATTATTTGAGAGTGTAAGAGGGAGAGAGAGGGAGATAAAGAGGGGATGTATAGAGAGAGGAAGGGGGGGAGAGAGATAAAAGGGGGGTAAAGAGGTAAAGAGAGAAAATGGGGCAGAGTGGGGGATTGAGAGGGAGGGGCATACAAAGTGAGGGGGAGAGGTGTATATGTATGAAAGATAGACAACGAGAGGAGAGATAGTAGGAGGGAGGGGAGAGAGAGAGGGAATTTTTGAGAGAGTGAGAGGGAGGGATAGTGATACCAAGAGGGATGGTAGAGAGAGAGGTGGGAGAGAGATGATAGATGTATGAGAGAGAGAGAGAGAGGATATATAGTGGGAGGGAGGGGGAGAGAGAGGTAGGAGGGAAGTAGAGAGAGAATGTGTGAGAGTGTGAGAGGGGGAGAGAGAAAGATAGAGAGGGGGAGTAGAAAGGATAGGTTAGAGAGAGAGGGAGGAGGGAAATAAGGAGAGGGAGGGAGAGATCTAGGGAGAGTAGAAGAGAGTTCAAGAATGATATGTAGAGATATATAAAGGGAGGTATAATGAGAAAGAGATAAATAGGAGAGAGAGAAAGAGAGAGATACTAAAAAAGAGGAGAGAGAGAGAGAGAGAGTTGGTCATACAATTTTGGGATGGAACAGTGAGAAGAGGTGAAGTACATAGAAACAACACAATCAAATAAAAGGAAAAAGAATATAAATGATATCAAGAAGATCAAGAAAGAGGAGATAGGAAAGCGAAGAAGAGAGGAGACAAGAAAGAACATCTATTGAAAAATCCGGAAGAACTAGTTGAGCATGAGATGTATCCAACTCATAATGAGTTTTTGATAGCCGAGCATGATTTGTATCCAGCTCATAATGCATTTTCAAGAGGCCCTAAATGAAAGATAAATAAAAGAGGAAGTAGAGAATAGAGTAGAAGAGAGAAAAAAAAAAGAGCTACGAAGGAGAACCACATGACATAGTCGAGGACCAAATGACAATATGAGAGGTTCAGGAGAAAGATAATAGTAAAAAACCTACATATGTAAGGAGGATTGTATGATGAACATCCATTGTATCAATTAGTGCATTCATGACATTCAAATATAATAAAGAAACCATTTTTTTGTGGACGTAGCCCGGAGGGGGGTGAACCACTATAAATATGTGTAGATCTATGATTTGGATGATTATTCATGTATGTATTATGATTGTTATAGATCAAGTTTTAGGTTGAGGAAAACCTGATCCAACCATGAAACAAGTGCTACAACTTGGGAATCCTACACCCAATGTCACCTCGATGTAGGTCCCACACTTAAATGGTGACTAGGTCACTCTAGGGAGGTGATCCTAGTGACCCTAGGGGATTTAGATGGACATGGAGATGGAGGGAAGTGGAAATAAATCCCCTAGAGTTAAATTCTAAATGGAATGAAAGGTAGGGAGAGATGCCTTGTAATTCAAGTAATGGCTGCCCCACAGGTATAGTACTTCTCCAGATGATTGTACCTTCCTGAGACACAAGAAAAGACACTTTGCAATAGTATATGTTAGTTGGATCAGAAACTTAAGATTTTTGTCCCTAATTTGAATCAATAGATAAAAATATATATCATAAATAAAAACGTACTATAATTTGTTGAATAAATGCTAAAGATCAAGTAGGGAATGTAAGAGAAAAACTAGTAAATGACTAGCTAAAATCAAGATGGAAAAGCAATACTCTTAGCATAAACGATAAGGCTTTTGTAATCAATTGTATGAACACAATTATATCATTGTTATGATTATAACATTAAATGTATTACAGCAATAAAATCAGCCACTGAAATCTCCTCAAACTTTTCCAAAAAGTGTGTTAGGACAAGGAGAGCAAGTGTGCAAAATTTGAGCAAAATCCAATGGTTGATAAGAGAGTTATTAAAGAAAGTAAGTTAAGTTTTTCTGCATCCCTAATGGATGAAGATACAATTTTGTAACAACATAAATAAGTAGCCCCTAGATGGGTATTCCCTAGTGGATTTTAGTTTCCCAAGGCACAAGGAAAGCAATCCACTTTGCAAGAAGTAAAAATGACCGAAAATAACGTTTCCTAATGCAATATTTTATTTCTACAATGAGACAAATAAATGAATAGTTCCTTTACTATTGAGTTAATGGAGTCATGAGGGGCTTATAGAAGCTACCTCCTTGGGGATGAAATCCCTTTTACTACCAAAGGAAAGTTTCTATAAGCTAGGGTTTAAGCTAAGAGGGTGTATGCCCTTATACTTCTCTTAGAAAACCCTTAATCAATGAGATGAAGAAAATAAAATGATGAAGGATATGGTGGGGATGTATACCCTTATACTTCCTACCTAGCTCCTAGCATAAAAATACTTGAACTTGAAAAATGATAGCATAATAGTAGAAAACCATACCAAGATCAAGAGAAATGCTAAGACAAATTGCCACAAGAGATAGAAAGCATAATCCAAAGATAGCGCTAGTTCTCCTCCATCAACCATTCATAAAAATAACCATAAAAAAGTGCACAAGAGATAAAAGAGACAAGAGGGCCAAAAATGTCAGACCCAGTATCTCACAAGAGGGAGAGTTATGATTTAAAATGAGATATTATGATCTCTATTTATACTAAAAGTAACTAACATAGTTTGTCCACAGATTAAGGAGTAAAACACAAAATTAGGCGTCAAAAACCCTAATATTTCCCCCTTAACAAAATAATATTAAACAATTCACTTAAAATTTCACTTTTTTGCACAAATTAAACCCTAATTTAGGAGGAGGTCGCGTATTTAGGGGATGCTTTTCCACTTTGAGGAAGTCGTTACTGTTGGAGAAGCATGGATGGACCTCCAAAGGCCATGTGTCAAGAATCTAGGCACTGATATTATGGTGAAGACCTTATTCTACTAAAAACATCCTTGTGTCAAAGAGTGTCACCTCACCACCATGCCCTAGCCCCCAAGGCCATGATGTGAAGACCAAAAGTCGGATGTTTTTCCCCTCATGGGAAATTTGTTTGGAAAAAAATGGGTGGGATAGGTCATCCAATTCATCATCAAGGCCATCCAAATATGATCTCTCTCATCCAGCATGTGGTCCCCTGGCATCCAACCTGTGGGCTTGTATCCCCATGGAAGCCCAAGATAGTCTTCTTCTCCCAAAATTGTTAACCAACAAGGTCAGACAAATGAACACACCCTCCAAGGATCTCAAGTAATAAAATAATGATAATTTAATCCAATCAATAAATAATCCATCCAACCATGTGCATTAAATATCACCATATCAAACAATTAACAAATAAAAAACACTATGGGACTTGTCAAGATTAAGTATGGGAGGTTTGACGAGGTGTCCTATCAAGTAGATCTTGCCCTAGGTCAAGGAGAGCTTCCAAGAGGTCCCTCTCTAAGCCATGTAAATCTTATGAGGTGGATGGGGTCAAGACTCAACGGGCATAGGGCTCATGACATACTAGGGGTCGTAGTGTCTCATTCATGGGTGCCTTTGTATAGGGTGTATGGTAACTTCGTCCACAATGCACTTTTTCCAAGCCCATCATTTTCCTTTTATATTTCTTTTAATATTTTCTTTCATAATAGCATAATGAGATATTGAATTTCACTTCCCTGCCGTGGTGACCAGGTGGTTCCATTGTCACCCAAAAATACCTAATGGAAATGAGAAGGATGGCTCTTGATGAGACCCCTTTTTTCTTAGCCATGAAACTGAGAGTCATTGCCCTAGTTTGGTGACTAGATTATGATAATTTCACACCACTAGATATCCATGGATGTGATACGTCAGCTCATGATGAGACCTCATATACTTACCTACCTTTCAAATATTTCTTTATTATATTGTGGGTCCCATTTTATTCAAAGATATGTGTTTCATTGCTTTCTTGGGTGATCCACGAAGCATATGGAAGGTTTATATAAGGATTTTATATTTTACCCAACACCAACCCCTTTAGGCCTTTAGCCCCTTCTTCCCATAGAATGAGGGACAACCCCTTCTTGGGTCAGTACACCTTAAAATCCAAAGAGATAAGGAAATGGAGGGGAATAATGATGGAAAATGGTAAGTATGGTCGAGAACAATACAATTCCTCATCAAGGGAGTTCCTAGTAGAAAACCCATTCCCAAAGAAGACTACTTAATAGGGAACAATTTCAACCACCAAGGTGAAGTAAAGAAAAATGAATAATGTCCAAGAACATATCATGAAATCTAGAGAAATCTAAGATACAACATAATAAAATGGCTTAAATATTGAAATAATTATCACCATGATACTGACTTGTACCTCATGGAGCCAGGCCCACTACCTTCCAGAAGCCAACTGGTGTGGTGGACACCATATGTAAACTTGTGTTCATATGTGGTGGTGAGTGGGTTTTCCATATGTACAAAGGGTATTACTGGTCATGTATTCTCTCAGTACTCCATATATACAACATGAGGGCCTCTAGACATCATCTCCTTAGTTATCCGCAAAATGGAGATAACAATGAATGTGTGTTTATATTTAAGGTTGATTCTATTGTAAATGAATGTATATGGTGATATTTGTTATTTATTATGATATTTAATGTTGATGATGATTTAGGAATGTGATGTAACCGCGAATCTATGTTTAACTATTACATAGTGTAACTGTGTGTATGTGTGCATATATAATTAAGCAACGAGTCAGGGTATCAAGGATCTAATTTGCGGTAGGATCCTATAATATATGTTAGAGCATGTTTCCAATATTTCCCTCTCCATTGTAGAATCTTGGTTCCTACAGTTCCCATAAAGATACCTCGAGTGAGACTTCACTACATGTAGGTGATTCCGAAAGGGCTGGTGTATGTAGGGTTTTGTTGGACCAAGTAACTTGAAATCGGGGTCTTGAACCTACCCATGCATGCACCAAAAAATGGTTTTGTTGCCAGGAGACCTATAAAAGGAAGAGGGAGGAACTATTATGACAAGAGTGGGCAGTGTCAACATATTGTGTTCTACATATGATGGAAATACCCCCAAGAATGATGAGGCCATGACCAAAGGATCATTGGATAAGGTGAGTACCTTAGGAAAATTATTGAATAGTTTCCTAGAGATGGTCGAAGATGAAAAGGAATTGCACACATTATCCTCTGTGATCGATCACTACAGTCAAGGAAATGAAATCCCTACTAAAAATAAAGTAGTGAACTAGCTACTACGCAAGAAAATAACCAATGGAGAGTTTAGGCTGAGTGCATAGATTGGAGAATACAACATCGACAATGTGATATTAGAATTGGGATCTGATGTGAACGTGATACCTAAGAAGACTTGGGAAATGATGGGGAAAACCCAAGTTAGTATGGTCACCCATTCAATTGATATTGGAAAAACAATACAAAATAGTCCCTATTGGTCGATTAACAGGAATTCCTGTGAATATAGATGGAGTACGCAATGTTGCAAATTTTGAAGTTATCAAGATTGTGGATGAAAGTCAACCATACCCAACGTTAATGGGACTAGAATGGGCCTTCAATAACCAATCCATTATCAATTTGAAAAGGATATAGATGATATATGAAGTTGGAGAACTGAAAGTTATTGTTCCATTAGAACCAAAAGAAGGAATGAGGTACATAGAACCAGTGAAGGGAGATGAAATTGTCAATTTCTACAACATGACTGTGCAGATGGATGACTATGTTAACCCCACTACAGATGGTGTATTGAGTTGGAGAAGCATCAGTTCATGTACATCAGACTTAGAAGTATGTCTTTAAAATTGGAAGAAAAGGATGCATGAAGTCTCAACACGGTGGTGTGCACGCATGACCAAATTAGTACATTGAATTGGAATAGAACTAAGAGACCCACCTAAATATGAAAATTTGATAGAGATAACAACATTTATATAGGAATTTGAGGTGTAGGTACCATAAAAACAGAGGTTGCTAGTACTAGATATCATACTAAAGGCCACCCCAACTAGATAGTGAGAGAAACACAAAGAAAATATAGAATATTGGAAATAGTGTAGGAGACTAATACATGTGAGATTCAAGACTCATGTGGGAGACATGAGGTAGAAGTATACCAGGGTAGGAAACACAACATATCATGTTGTGCAGTGTGAAAAATAATGGATTTCAATACCAAGGAAAGAATAGACACACAGGTTCATACATACACTTGACATCATTCCAAAGAACTGGTACGTAGATCTAGAAATGTGAAGAGATAAAACAGACTAGGATTACATAATGAAAACATTACATGTAAAATTTACCTTTCAAAATGAGTCACCCCTAATAATCACAACATTCCAAGTGATTAAACAGAGAATATTCACCGAAAACGAATCAATGGATGTAGTATCTGTATGCAGTACACAAAATGCCTCTATGATGGTTCACAAGTTACTGGAATGTTACAATGTGACACAGGAAGATCAATATGATGAAGATACCAACAATATCCAAGTACTAAAAACAAAAGGTGAATGAACAATAAAGGGTCGAGAGCTAGAATCCACAACCTATGCATAGCCATTCAAGAGAAGAAAAGTAAATATTGGAACATAATAATGTCCTAAATTTGCATAGATAGTAGACTAATGGGATGAGGAAACCATATAAAACATAAAAAAATTATTGCATGAGTACCAATATCTATTCCCAAATACATTCTTAGAAATGAAAGGAATAGTGGGCAAGATAGGGGAGATGAAAATCCCACTAAATCAAGGAACTAAATCAGTGAAAAAGTGACCTTAAAGACTGAACCCAAGATATAAAGAAAAGGTAAAGGAGGAAATAGACCACATGATAAAAGTAGGAGTCACCCAACCACTTCAGGAATAAGAATGGATAAGTAACATGGTAGTACAAGAAACAAAAACAGGGGGCATAGAATCTACGTAGACTTGAGGACACTGAATGATGCATGCCTACATGATCCATTCCCAATACCATTTAGATATGAAGTACTTGAAAACGTAGGAGGCCAAGAAACATATTCCTTCATAGATAGGTTCTCAGGCTACCATCGGATAAGAATTGCACAATAAGATAGACATAAGACTACATTCATAGATTAATGGGGAAGTTTTCAATACAAGTTGATGTCGTTCAAATTAAATAATGCACCTTCGATATTTTCTAGAATAGTTGTCACAACTTTTAAAGAGTTTATCCATAAGTTTCCGGAAGTCTACTTGGATGACTAGACTTTCTTCAGCCTATTATGGGATCATGTTGAATTACTCATATTGATGTTGGATGAGTGTAGACAACATCATATATATTTAAAATTAAAGAAGTGTATTTTTTATGCACCATTCAAAATATTACTGCGACACATGGTATGAAAACATGGTCTAATAGTTGATCCGGAAAAGATTGTACTTATTCTAGATTTACAACCTCCTACATAGGTCAAATAGTTGTGCACAACATTGGGTCATACATGGTATTATAGGAAATTCATCAAAGGATACACATAGATTATAACACCAATGGAAAATTTACTATAAAAATAAGCGAAGTTCCAATGGAATGATGATTTTCACAAATGAATGGACACACTAAAACAAAATTCAGTAACTACGATGATTCTAATTTTCCCAGAATAAAAAAAGAACTTTCACGTACATGTAGATGCATTATATATAACGTTACGCGTGATCTTGTCACAACCAATTGAGAGAGATATATATCACTTAATCTCCTTTGCAAGTAGGAAACTATCAACAGTAAAGAAAAATTATACCAAAACATAACGAGAGCGACTGGCTATGGTCTATGTGCTATAGAAGTTCTCACACTAATTATTAGGCTAAAACTCTAAGATGTACATGGACCATTATGCGCAGAGATATATGGTCAAAAAACTAGTGTTGGGGGCAAGGATATGCAAATGGATCCTATTATTTATAGAATATGAATTTAAATTAATCATAAATACAAGTAAACTGAATGCATAACCAGATCACTTGTCATGAATACTCTCAGGGGAATATGTAGGAAATATGGATGAGAACTTGCCAGATGCGCAATTATTTTCGGTTAAAATGTTGGAAGATTATTTTACATACATTGTACAATTATTAAGTATAGGGATGGTCCCCACAGACATGATATTTGCGGAGAAAAATTAGTTAGTAGTAAGGGCTTTGGAATACTAATTAATTTCAGGAAGGTTATATAAACTAGGTGCAGATGGAATATTGCTACATTGTGTGGTCAAACACGAAAGACCAATTATATTGGTGGAAACACATGACGAGATAGAAAGAGGAAGTTATGCAGGTAAAAAAACTATGATGAATATTATACACGCAAGACTATGGTGACCTAAAGTCCATAGGGATGCAAAGGAATACTCTCACACCTACAACATTTGTCAAAGAATCATCAAGCTCTCCAGAAGGAATGAGATGCCACTGAATCCACAAGTTACATTAGATACATTTGATAAGTGGGAAATATAATTTATTGGACCAATCAAACCACCAGTAATACAATCATGGGATAGGTACTTCATTATGACCACAGAGGACCTAACCCAATGGGTCGACACCGTGTTGGTTACAGATTGCATCACAAAAATTGTTGTGCACTTTTTGTTCGAGAACATAGCAACTTGATTTAGATGTCCAAGAATATTGATGAACGATCAAGGAAAACATTTCATCAATAAGACCATAACATCCTCGACTGAAGAATTCCAAATTCACCATCACAAGAGTATGCCATACCACTTGCAAGCCAATGGCATAGTGGAATCATTCAACAAGATATTGGAGAATGCACTGACAAAAATTTGCAACATCGAAAGAGATGACTAGGACTTAAGAGTCCCTGCTATGTTATGGGAATACAAAACAAACAACAAGAAACTGACCATACAAACATCGTTCAGGCTGTTATACAGGAAAGAGGTAGTAATGTCAATGGAGTTTATTGTACAAATCCTATGTGTCACAGCGATAACAGATATTTCAGATTCGGGTGCAATACATGAATGACTATTGAAACTAGTAAATATTGAGGAGGATAGATTAATCACGGGATTTCATCAATAGGTTCAAAAGGCAAGGGAAATAGCATGGCATGAGAGACACATTAATTTGAAAAAATTCCAAGTAGGCGACTTGGTACTCCTATATCATATCAAATTCACGCAACACCAAGGGAATATCTGCATGCACTGGTTAGGACCAAATGTAATCAAGGAGGTGAAGGGAGGTGTTGTGTAGTTGAAAACACTTAATGGAGAAGCGCTAAAAGGAAGAGTAAACATCATTCGGTTAAAACTCTATCAAGAGAGCCGACAAGATACGTAATAGGAGGAACCGCACCATAAATATAGACACACACACACACACACACACACACACACACACACACACACACACACACACACACATATATATATATATATATATATACATATACAGACATATATATATGAAAAAAAGAATCATGTACAAAGGTGCAACTATGCCAACCTTAGATACCTGATGCAACAACGACAAGATATGCCATAGTCATTGACATGTCCAACATGACAAGAATGATAGAAGTATAACAAGGGAGAAAATGATAGTTACAGAATGATAAAGAAAATTCATAAAAAAAAAAGCATAACAAGTCATAAATCCACCATAATGATAGAGATTAAAAGAAAAACTCCATGAATATGCATTATAAAGGGGAAGAACATAGTGGAAATACAGTAGGGGATTTGGAAATAAAAGCACCATTAACGAAAACACATGTCACGCTATAGGAATATGAGACATGCCAGGAAGGCACTAAAGATGAAGCAAGCATTGTGGTACCAACACAAATAAGAACAACGTGCAGAGTGATCCAGATTCCAGTAGAGACAATCAGGTTATCCAACCTCAAAGTGAAATAGAGGTTACAAGGACTAGGTCACATGGACCTAGTCTTGTCATAGATTCGTATGGATTTATTACATGATTTTCACATACGAATCATGCATGAAATATGCTATTGAGAAGACACCACAACCAGTGAATTAGATAAGGTATAAGACAAGAAGACAAAGATACAACAATAATGTTCCACTACAGTACAGGAAAAGTGTGTATTCAAATAACAAGTGGAACTCGAAGTAAAAGAGAAGGGAGAGGATCAAGGAAAGGAAAAGAAATCCTTGAAAGAGAAGACTAAATAAGAACTCAGAGTAGAGGAAGCATTGAAAGATAAATAAAAAGAAAAAGAAAAAGAAAATATTGATAGAGCTATGAAGGAAAATGATGAACTAGAATGATTAGCAAAGAAAATACAAGAAACATTCTATAACCTATTCAAATAAGTCCCAGAAGTCCCATTGGCAGTAGAGGCTATAGTAGAAGATCATGTATCCAAGATGATCGTAGTCATCAAGGGACTCTGGAACAAAATCAATGAGCTGGAACTACAAAAAAAAATAGGGACCCCACTAGAAGAAGGAGAACAAAGGGAAAGTATGACATAGACATCAGTGGAAAAGATCAAAATCCTAGAACAAAACTGCATAAATATGTGCGATGAAGGAACACATATGTGGATACATATTACTACCAATCCATATATGCAAGGACTAGAAGAGTATATAAGGACGATGCAAGAATAGTTGCATCAGGCCATTGAGTGCGTAAATAATCTACCGCCAACATAAAGGATGGAAACACTCCTAGCCAATAGGGAATTATACAGTGCATTGGAACATATGAATGAAGAATAGAGGAAGATCACACAAAAGTTACAACCAGTTCAGGATGAAGCCCTTAGGATACTAGAAGGACTAACTACTACTCAAAGCACTATGATAGTAATGACACAAGACATTGAGGGTAAAATTATGAACTTGAGAGCGCAGACAGTATAGGAAATATTGAATAAGGAAGAAGAGATGACAAAAATGTAGGAAGCGAAGGACACCCTCCAAAAATTTACACAGGCATGGAGGAGAACGACACAACAGGCCTAAGTGGCTCGCGATGAGCCATAGGTGAGTGTTGGGGTCCTATTAGGCAAATTTTTTTGAGGTGGAATAGTGAAAAGAGGTGAAGTATAGAGAAAACAAGAAGGTAGAGAAAAGGAAAAATAATATCAAGAAAGAAGAGAGAGGAAAGAGAAGAATATAGGAGACAAGAAAGAAGAGAGAGGAAAGAGAAGAATATAGGAGACAAGAAAGAAAAGCTAGCATAAAATATAGAAGAACCAATCAAGCATGAGTTGTATCCAAATCATAATGAGTTTTTGACATTCGAGCATGATCTATATCCAACTCATAATGATTTTTCAAGAGACCCTAAAGGAGATAGCAAAAAAAGAGGAAGTAAAGAATAGAGAAGAAAAGAGAAAAAAGAGAAAAAAGAGAAACGACATGAAGGAAAACAACATGATAGAGCCGAGGACCAAATGATAGCGGGAGATATTTAGGAGAATTATCATTGTAAGGGAACTATAGATGTAAGGAGGATTGTATGCTAAACATTGATTGTAGCATTGAGAGCATTCATGACATTCAAATTTAATAAAGAAGCCAATATTTTGTGGGCGTATCCCAGAGTGGGGTAAACCATGGTAAATATGTATATATTTGTGCTTTGGATGATTATTCATGTATGTACTATGATTGTGTGTTTATATTTAATGTTGATTCCATTTTAAATGAATGTCTATGGTGATATTTGTTGTTTATGATGATATTTAATGTTTATGATGATTTAGGAATGAACTATAACCATGAATTCATGTTTAACTATTACATAGTGTAACTGTGAGTATGTGTGTGTATATAATTAAGAAATGAGTCAGGGTAACAAGTATCTAATTCATAGTAAGATACTATAATATATGACAGAGAATGCTTCCAATATTTCCCTCGCCAGTGCAAAATCTTGTTTCTTGCAGTTCCCATAAAGATACCTTGGTTGAGACCTTGCCTACATGTAGGTGATGCCGAAAGGGTCGGTGTCTATAGGGTTTTGTTGGACTAAGTAACTTGAACCCAGGGTATTGAACCTACCCATGCATGCACAAATAGAGAGACAGGTGAGAGGGGGGGTATAGGGGGAGGGAGGGACAAAGGGGAAGAGGGAGAGGAAGAGAGATAGAGAGAGAGGGAGGGAAGGAGGGAGGGAGAGAGAGTGGGGGGGAGAGGAATAGAGGAGGGAGATAAATATATGGAGGGAGAGAGGGAGAGAAAGTGGGAGAGATTAAAAGAGGGAGAATATAGAGAGGGAGTGGGTGTGAGAGTGTGAGGCTTGTTGAGGAAAGGTATAGGTCTAGGTCTAGGTCATGGTCTAAGTTTAGGTCTAGTTCTACGTCTAGGTCTTCACATGCCTTTCCATGTCCAGGTGAAGGCTATGTATTTCCTTACCATGCCTTGCCTTGCAATGTACCGAAATTTATATTTTGTGAGAGTGCGAGAGGGAGATAGAGGAAGAAAAAGAAGGGAGGTAGAGAGTGAGTGTGAGAGAGAGTGGGAGGCAGAGAGAGGAGGACATAGAGGGGGTATAAAAGGAGTGTGTGTGAGGGCGTGGGAGAGATAGAGTGGAAGGCATAGAAGGGTAGTAGAGAGACTGTGTGAGAGTGTGAGAGGGAGAGAGAGGAGGACATAAAGGTAGGTAGAGTGAGAGGTAAATGTAGGAGAGATGGGTATATGTAGGAGAGATAGAGGAGATATAGTGGGAGGGAAGGGGAGAGAGAGAAGGGGAGGAGTGGGAGATACAGAGTGTGTGAGTAAGTGAGAGGGGGATATATAAAGACAAAGAGGAGGGGTAGAGAGAGAGTGTGAAAGGGATGGAGAGGGAGACAGAGAGGGGGGGTAGAGATAGGGATAGTGAGAAGAAAGGGGGGAGAGGTAGACATAGAAGGGGCAGTAGACAGAGAGTGAAAGAAATGGGGGATATAGAGGGATACATAGAGGGGGTATAGAGAGAGAAAGAGGGACAGTGAGAGAGTGAGACTGAGGCTAACAATGAATAAAGAGAGAAAGGGTTGGAGAGAGGTGGAAGAGAGATGTGGGATTAATAGGCGAGGGAGGGACAAAAGGGTAGTGTGTGTGTGTGTGAGAGAGAGAGAGAGAGGAAGTGGATGTGATAGAGAGGGAGTGTGTGTGAGAGCTTTAGGTGTGTCAAGGTAAGTTCTAGGTCTAGATATTTCCATTCCTTTTGATGTCTAGGTCTTTCCATGTCTAGGTATTACCATTTATAGGAGTGTGAGAGGTAGAGAGAGGGATACAAACAGGGGGGGTAGAGAGGGAGACATAGAGTGGGGTAGATAGAGAGAGGGAGATAGATATGGGGGGGAGACAGAGAGAGAGAGAGAGGAAGGGGGGGATAGAGAGGGAAGGGAGGTAAAGAGAGGTAAAGAGAGAAAGGGAGAGAGAGGGAGGGGGATCCAAAGTGTCGGGTAGAGAGGAGTAGATGTAGGGGAGATAGAGAGAGGGAAGGAGGGGGAATGGAAAACAATAAATAGGTTATAGAAGCACATGCATTCTCTTAGGAATGCATGCACACTCTTAGGAATGCACTTGCACTCCTAGGAACAAGTGCACACTATTAGGAACACATGCACACTCTTAAGAACATGTGCATATTCTTTCGAATTAAATTTTTTTTGGTGGGATTGAAAACATGCATGTTGTCTTGGTTTCCTTAGTTTCAGGTTCGAGATGACAAACATAGTGGTTTGGTTTGTAAGTTGATAAAAACATCCCTTTTTGTGAATATCTCTCTATATCTGTGTTTTTGACGTTATTTTTCTACAGGGTAAAAAATTCAATTGTTGACGAAACTAAAGACATAGAGAGAATCAACTATGAAAACTCTAAATATATAGTTTTTTTTTTAAATTAATATTCTTTACTATATTTAATCTATTTTTTTCCTTGCATATATAAAAATCCTAGAATAGATACCTCTCTTATTTCTGTTATAACGTTTTGTCTGATTAACCATTTATATAATGAGTTATATGTTGCAGTAGAGGAGATCAATATATACGATATATATATATATATATATATATATATATATATATATAAGACCCTCTTAGCCTTCATGAACAAAAGGTGTTGTAATTTCAAGGATATATTGAGTTTGATAATTTAAAAAAATATAAAATTAATATTATAAATTTCCAAAAAATATACCGGACCAGAAAAAATGAGTTCTCTACAATTATACAAGCCTTTTGGAATGAAGTTACATCATTAAGGTCCTTAAAACCTGAATGAACAAATACATCCACCTTTTATTTTGTTAGAAAAATAATATACCATTCTTAGAAAAAATCAAATTTCAAATAGTTATTCACAATTTATATGAATAAAAGTTGTATATTCGGAAAGCTAATTAAATTTCCCAAGTTTAATATTCTTACACGATATTCAAATTCATTATAAAATTACCTTGAATAATCCTTTCAATTTAATAGATTGTTTTTTTTCCATGTTTGTGTTGCCACTAACCTATCATGAGAGACCATCATTAGCTTGCACTCACCCATAAATAGCCCTAAAATTGCATTAAATGAATAATGATCACTATGATTTCTACTAATATAGTGGTGAAAATCAATTATATCAATATCGTCACTTTGTTATCTCATATGCCAATTGTGGGAATCAATATATGTCGGAAGTAATAGTTGAATGTCTCCATCAATTGGAGTGATCAATAAGCATCCAATTGTCAAGTAGTAAACATTGTGTAGGTTGGGATATGCTTAATGTGAAAATCCGTCCATCCTCATTGTATCATCCCCAATACAATTAGATACCATTTATAATATGACTAACACAACACCCAAACCTAGGAGTCTTGTACTATCCATCTTCAATATCATTATATGTTAATGGATAAACATGCATATTTATCATTTCGATAGATATTAGATATTCTAGAAATCCATTTCTCTTGAGTCTAACTAGGAAATCTAAACCTAAAATTTAGTAAGCCTAGAAAGAATTTGAAGCAAATGATTACAATCTTTTTTTTTTAAATGGTGGAATCAACAACTAGTCTGGCACCTACTCTCATGACACATGGTCGTGTTAATCGACTGCTACCACGATAAACTCCAAGCATGCTAATGTGGCCCCTCACACAACAGACAAGGCTAGTCAATGGTTTCAAATCGGTGACTTCACATAATAGAGTTCCTTAAGACTACACTCCATCAATGACTGTTCTACACCCAAGGTTTATTACAATCTTATTTTTTAATTAAGGCTTCAACCAACATTTTTTTCACAGTGTGAGATTTGATGGCCAACCGAATGTCCAAAAACATAATTCTATGTCGCGCCTAATTCTTAGCGTCAATATATCAACTAGACATACATGACATGAAGATTAATGGAAATTGAATTGATAATCCATATCTAAATATCGAGGAATTGACCTTCTCTACTAGCTCAAATCCCTTCAAGACTAGAATATCTATTTACAAAATCTCAATTATAAAGGTGCACAAACATTGCCACCTTGGGGTTCTTGTTCAATATAACCATAAACATTTTAAATATTTGAATTATATTTGAATAGAATTTTGGATGATAAAAAATGATTCTTTCTTATTTCAACAAATTTATGAATAATAAATATTGAAGAGATTTCCTTTGGGGTAAGTATTGGCTTGCCTAGATTATAGTCTTCATAGAAGAGGGAATTTGTATTGGTGTGATAAAAAATCAATTGGTGTGATAAAAAATCCTAAAAACATTATGCTAACAATGTTTCCTCTCTCCTATTTCAATGGATTTATCAGTGATAGATATTGAGACATTGACTTTTATATGCGAGATTTGTTACAATAGTGTTAGCGATTTTTTTGTAAATTGCAAGCATGACAATTGAATGGATGAAGATATTAATATTTGGATTGAAAAAGATCTAATCCCAATGTCCATTTTTATTAGGAGAAAACTATCATTTCTTCCTCTTTTCTAATTTTATGGCTCTTTCCATTTGAGAATTGATTTCATGTTTGCTAGTTTTTCGTTCACCATTGATATTGAGTTTATGACTCTTTCCATTTGAGATTTGATTTCATGTTTGCTAGTTTTTGGTTCACCATTGATATTGAGAATTGGATTTCATGTTTGTTAGTTTTTGGTTCACCATTGATAATGAGATTTAGATTTAATGTTTGTTATTTTTGGGTTTAGCATTGATATGGAGTTGTATATAATTGTTATTTAATATTTTTTTCGGTACATTCTTGTTATATTTGTATTGATCATCAATATAAATTTTTGTTGATGTTCGTATTTCAATTGAATATTGATATGGAATTGATGTTTGTTATGATTATTGGTTGGACATGATCTAGAGTTGTAGAAACTTGTTGAATTTTGATTTTCCCATTGTTTAGGATATGTCGGACATTGATATTTGATTAGTCATTGATTTAGATAAAAGTTTTTTATTTTTTCCTAGATGGGGTGACATAAGTCAAGAATAGGAAGAGGTAAGGAATAGCCATCTGGAGGCTCGATGAGATAGCAATAACTATGGTAATGTCAAAAACAATGGGGTGGGAGCTACAAATGATCTGCTTTCAATCGTCGACAGGTCAGGGAATTCAATACAATCCGGTTGAACATCATGTCAAGGGAGACAACATAGAAATATGATGTCGAGGGAAGTTGGTTAAACTAAGTGAGAATGATCTCTTACGGTGGAGAAGCGATTTTGAGTTCAAAAGAATCACTGACAAGTTCTGTGACAGGAAGTCAGTGGAGAAGGTTTCATGGCTTTTCATAGAGACATGCAAGTGTAGGTGAAGAGGTAGTGGGTCTCAAAACTTAGGGTTTGTAAGAGCCTGTGGAAGAGTTGACATTGGAAGGCATATAAGTTTTACAAGAAGTAAATACTTATCCTAGAAGTATTTACTTGTCCCTCTTTTCTTAGAAGTAAATACTTATCCCAAATCCTAAACTTTACAATATCGGGATTAAATATTGGTTAGCTTTCCCAAAATATGTAAGTTTTATCTCTATTTTTTATTTGTTGAGTTTTCATAAGTCATAGAGAAAAGAGAATACACAGAAAAGAAAACACTTTCCATTTTGTTTTTGGTTTGACAAGTTTGCACAAATAACATGGCAAAGAGAATACATAGATGGAAAATGTAGCAAACCAGGAATATGAATAGAAAAACTAAAACATTAACATAGAAAAAAGAAAGTTTTAAAGACCATAATAAAATTGTATATCTCTAGAATTGACATAAATGGTTATATATTGAACAAAAAGAAACCTTTTCGAGTGAAACAAAAAGTGTTTTCAATTGAAAGAAATACTCCAGACACAATGTAATATCCCACCAATCCTAGGAATCACAAGAATAATAGAACTCATAAATATTTTGATGCATGCACTGGCACATGTTCATGATCTAGATCAACAATGGGAGCATGTCTTCATACCAGTTTTGATATCATGTTCAACAAATAGGGAATTTCCACATAGGTTGAACACCTTAAGAATCCACTCACATGAATAAATCAAATATTAATACACCAATGTATTACATGATTAAAAGTCTCAAATAGGGAAACAATCCATGACCCCAACCAATGTAGCCACTTGAGGGAATCTATTAATGCAAAAGAAAATAATTTTACAAATAATTTTCTAACAATCAATCATTAGCAAATGAACATCAATGATCTTTATAGACCATGGAACAATCATGTGTTGAGCCATGTATCAATATAGCCATAAATATTTAGGAAAATATGAAGCATTCAATAACTTTATGTTTAGAACACATTGTGACCATTATATTATATGATTGCAAATGCATAATAATGAATTTTAAGGAAACATACTAAAGAAACACACTTTACCTGGAGACACATTCTACCAAGTTGATCTTAACTAACACTTAATTTTATGAATACCCTAATAGATGTTTCATTGTCATGGGAATCAAGTAACAATCCATTTTCATAGCTCAGTTGTGGAATAATAAAATAATGCAATACTATATAAAAAATCATAACAAAATGACATTTTAACGAGAGAAACCATGGACTTTCAAGTTTAATTTCCTAATGCTTCTTTGTCACTTGAGTGAAGAATCAACCTATCTTCCTTGGCCCATGTGTGGTTATGATATATTGCAATATGATTTATCAAAGTATAATAAAATTCATCATGAATAGTTGTTCTAATGATAAGGCACCTATAGACCTATTCATATTAATGTGAAATGAGTTGTGTAATGAAATATGTTTTTTTTTTCCCAAGGAAAAAAGTCGTAATTTTATTAGAGAGTATAAAATTACATTCGCAAATATATATTTGCTATGAGGATAGCCAAGATATATATTGTTTGTGTAGTGTCTCTTAAATTTCTGTGTGTTCTTCATTACAAGAAACCCAACTGTGAGTGGGCATCCACCCCTAAACTTTCCAGGTATACAAAAGTAGAGAGAGTTTCAAAAATATTTGTCAAAGTTATACACTTTGTGTTCTTGATTAGAGTTCCCAAAATGAGATATCAGTTGTAGATATCTATGCTTGTTCTTCCTGAAAAGGCCTGTGGTAGTCAAAACTGCCTTTCGTCGTATGTTTTGTGATGTGTTATTTTCCAAAATCTGGCTCCGTGGCTTCTTTGTATAGTTGATCAGCCATGGTGTTCCTTTCCCTGTAAATGTGTGAGAGGAAGAAAGTGTCAAAAGTGGAAATGATCATGAAAACCTCTACCAAGAAAGGTCTGAGTCTAGTCATATGAAAAAATTGTTCTTGGTTTTCCCAATTGATGGTGATCAAAGAGTCCCCAAAAACTTGTAGATTGGTAAGCCCTTTTCTGTTGTGAAAAGGAGTAGTATTTTTAAGGCTTGGAGATCAGCATATTTGTTTGTACCGGGCCCCAGCCCAGCGTTGAGGTGGAAATAGTGTTGTTATGTTAGATATATACATCCTCCTCCCCCACAACGTAATTGGTCCCCCGAGGCCGTGCCATCAAAATAGGCCCATGGCCTCGCTTTTTCGATCTGTTCCTATAGGAGAGCTCGACTCGAGCCCTGTCCTGTACTCGTTCACAATTTGAGGTGATCTAATATGCTTAAGGAATTTGTGGCCACCCTCAGTGATGACTGTCAGACATTCCGGAAGATTGTATTGTTTCTGGCTATCCAGATTCCCTAGACATCTAGTATTAGCAGAGCTTTTTAGTATTTTGGAGTTTTCAGTTTAATCCATTATTTTAAAGATTCTTAGAAAGAGGCTCCTTACCAACTACCAACGTCAGGGTTTAGAATGGAGGCTTCCATCCAGACTAATAGAGTGAAGGGGCAGCGCATGAATAAGTGGTCTATCGTTTCTTCCTGCATTCTGCAGAGTGAGCACCAAATCGGTCTGTGGAATCATTTCTTCTGTAGAATATTCCAGGTGGGAACTTTGTTTTCTAGAATAGACCATACCAAGAGTTTCCCTTTGGCTGGGATTTTTAGCTTCCACGGTATCCTCCACCACCATTTTTCTTCTTGTTGTGATAGTGCTATGCTTAGTTGTATGTAGCCTTCTTTGGGAGTATAAGTTCCTCCCGAGTCTCCATCCCAAAATGAGTTCATCCTCTTATTCAGATAAGTGTATGTTTGCCCTCCTAAGAGAAAGGATATAGCAGTCCCAAAGTATAGTTTGAAGTTGATTGAGTCCCAAATTTCTCCCCAATTTCCATCCTTGTTACCACATTGTTGTGTGGAGGGGATCGACTACTTGGGCAAGGTGGAAAAATCCCCCCTATATAAAGTTGTGCAGAGGTCATCTAGGAGAATGTGTTCTCTGAAATAGCCTGCCCACGGGTCTCGTCCTATTCTGAGAAAGTTGCTAGACCCTACCTAATAGGCTAAGGAATTACCAACCACATCAAAGGCCCGTTGAACTATCTTCCAAATTATTGAGATCCCTGATGTTCTGGATCCAAGGCTCCTAATCCATTCTAGTATAGAGAGTGGGGCCACATACTTTTGTCGGGTCACTTTGGTCTAAAGAATTGTTGTCGATATTAGTCGCCAAACTGATTTTCCACCAGGGATTTTGAGAAAAGAATTTTTTTTTTAATCCCTAGCCGCCCAAATCCTTGGGTTTCACAATTTTATCCTAGAGTACCCAGGGAAACACTCGGTTTTCATATTCCCCCCTCCAGAGGTATGAGAAAGACATTCTTCTTTCTTTTTCTAGAATTCCTTCTGGGATCCACGAGAGGGACATCTAGTGTACTGGGATTGCTTCCAGTACTGACTTTATTAGAACTAGCCTTCCTGCCCTTGATAACCATTTATTGCTCCAAACTTGAAGTCTTTTTTCTATCTTTTCTAGAAGCCACATCTAATCATTATTCCTATAATCATTTGGCTTTAAGTGGAATCCAAGGTATTTGAGGCCTTCTTCCATATTATGTGTTTGGAAGGGGAGAATATATAAATAATGTCATGTGTCCTCATCCCCAATATGAGAGAAGATTATATTGGACTTTTGTGCACTAATTTTCACACTCGTTTCTATTTTGAAGAGTGTGAGCCCCTCCGATAATATATCTGCATCCCTCTTCGATCCATCAAAAAGTCTTAGTATATCATCCACAAAGAGTAAGTGGGTAATGGCCATCCCATTTGATATTTTAATACCAGAGAAATGTCCTCCCACATTTTCCTCTGCCAAATATCGGCTAAGGTTTTCGGCTACAAGGAGGAAGAGTAGGGGTGATAGGGGGCAACCTTGTCGTATTCCCCTTTCCTCTTGAAATAAAGTTGTGGATGAACCATTGAGTATAATGGAAAAGGAGACCGAATTCAAGCATGCCATTATCCAGTTGATGAATTCTAGTCCAAAGCCCAAATGTATCAAAAGCATTATGATGTATAGCCAGTTTACCCTATCAAAAGCTTTGGATAGATCTATTTTTATCACGATTACTCTTATCTTTTTTTGTTTTATGTTGTGAAAACATTCTTGTGCTAGTCCAATCGCCTCATGTATTTTCCTTACTTCAAGAAAACTGAACTATTCCCCAGAGACGTGTTTTGAGAGAATTACCTTAAGCCTTCTACTGATAACCTTTGAGATAACCATTTACAAAAAACTGCAAAGGGAGATAAGCCGAAAATCTTCAAACGAGGTTGGGTTGTTTTTCTTGGGTATTAGTGCTACGAAATTAGTGTTGATTGGGTTGTGTATATGACTCTTCACCCTTGATTCTTCAATTACTCATAGTAGATTAGATCCCAGTATGTCATAGAACCCCAAGTAGAATTTGATTGGCCACCCATCTGCGCTAGGACTCTTCCCTTTTTGGAAAGTGTGTAGGACTTCTAACATCTATTTTTTAGTAATAGAGCTTGTTAAGTGCCCAACTGTGTCCTCTTCAACATATCTGGCTAAGAGCTGTGCCACTTTAATAATTCCTACAATGGAGGTCTCCTCCTGATCTTTGTAAAGTGTCTTAAATTGATTGGTTCCCAAATCTCCTAATTCCTTGTACATTGTTATTTCCTCCCCCCTCTAATTTTGTAGACTCCAAATGTTGTTGGCCATCTTATGACCTTTGGTGAAGGCTTGGAAGAATTTTTTGTTTTCATATCCACAAGCTAGCCATAAGGCTCGACTCTTTAGCCTCCATTGTGCCTCTCTTTCTTCCAGGATGAACCTGCGACATTTTTCCAAACCATACAAGAGGTCTTTTTCTTCCTGGATAAGATATGCCCATCTAGTCCCATCTTTTACTTTTGTTAGTTGCAATTTTATATCCCTCAGATATTGTTCATATTTTAGTTTTTTCACTTTGGCCCACTTTTTAGTTTCTTGTTTGGGTCTTTTTAGGTTCTCAACGAAGTGTACAGCCACAGGGGTCTAGGATTGTCCTGGTATTTTCACCAATAATTCCTTAACTAGATCCAGAAAGGATGAATTTGTGAGCCAACCCTCGAAGAATTTGAAGGGGCTTGTCATGCATCTAGTGGAGGTCCTCTATTCAAACAGAATTAGAAGATGGTCTAATTATCCCCCAAAAGTTACCCATTGCCGAACTAGAGCAAAATAATCTAGCAGATCATCTGTCAGTAAGAATCTGTCCAGTCGTTTGGCCACCCGATCCGATCCAACCCGTCTATTGCAGGAGGTGGGGGATATTTTTTGGGGTTCCACATCCACCAACCCCCACTATTCTAGGAAGTTTAGAAAGTATTTTTTTAAAGGTTCAAGCGCATCCCTAGGTCCCCAAACCTCCGAAGCACCTAAGGAGAAATTGAGGTCTCCACCAAGAATTAAATCTTTTTGTTTAAACCAATCGCAAGAAGTTACAGAGTTCCAAAAAATTTGTCTATCCAGGTGAGGGCCATAAATGTTTATAACAATTAGATTGCATCCCAAGTATATGGAGAAAATAGTAAGACCAACCCTCGAGGTAAAACCCCATACAGTCTCTAGTTTACAGTTCTTTTTCTTCTGTCTAGTGGCCAACCCCCCTGAGTGTCCTCTACCACCTACTGTTGTGAACATATAACCCGGGAGTAAGGATTCCAAATTCTTGACCACTGTTGCATTATCCCCTAAAGTTTCTTGCAGAAGAATGACATCTGGTGAGCATTGTTCAACCAATATTTGTAAATATGATTTTTTAGTGGGGTTCGCCAACCCCCAACATTTGAAAGAGAGGATTTTAATGAGGTAACTCCATCCTGGGGTAGATTTTCTCTAAGTTCCCATTCCATCGAGGATTGTCTACCTAAAGCCATATCTATTCTTGTTCGATCTTTTGCCAAGTATAAATGTGATTTTTGGCCCCTACATTTTCCCATAGAGTGTGTCTGAGGTAATGTCCCCAACCCATTGCCCAAGGTCATGAGGGAGACACTCTCCTGGGGCTCCTCCTTGATCACCGATCTACTCTTAAGGTGGTAACAGACTCTGTTGTCATCAGAAGAAGAGTCGGTTGAGGCCGAGGGAGTGACAAGGGTATGAGGGAGGGTGGTAGGAAGAAAGGATTCCAGGGAGGTTGGGGAGGGGGTTGCAGTAGTAAGGGAGGTGGCGTCGACAACTAGTGGGGGCGGGCGTCTGGTGGAGTTCAAGTTCCCAGTCATCAATGAAGTTCCCAACTCCCCCAAGTTTTTGGAGGGTGTGACCAGCAAGGGTGAGAAAAATGATGAGGGGGAGGAAAAGGGACAGTGGAGGAAGGCCAGGCTGACAGAGGAGAGAGACTTCCCACCCGAAGTAGAATAAGAAGAGCCAGAAAAGAAAAACGGAGCGAAAGACTCCAAAGTAGTAAAAGATGCATCCAAATTTGACATACCCATTAATTCTTGTTCTTCATGGAGTAGGTAGTCCAAGGAAGGTGAAGAAAGAGGACTAGCTGCCGAGGACACTTCTTGCCCCAAACCGTGGTTACACATGTTGCTTGAGCCCTGTCTCGCCGAGCATTCATCTCTAGTGGTCTGTTGAGCCTACATTTTGTTGTCCCCTCTGTTGAAATAATGTAATGGTAAAGAGTATTCTATTTATTATTGATATATTATTCATTAGATCAATCCCCTTTTGGAGATTGATCATGTTGGGTATTGTAAATAACCAAATCCCCTTTTGCGGATTGGTAAAACCCTAATTGTAACAGGAAGAACGAGAAGTCAGTCCCCGGATTAATTAAAGGTGGTTATAACCACCCAGATTGATAAGTCGTCCTTGCCAGTGAAAATTCACTTGCCAAATTGTATAAATAAAGAGGCTAACACCTCATTTGGACACACACTCACTTGTTCATTAGAGCACAAGTTCAGAGCTACAGTTGGAGAAGAAAGAAGAGAGAGAGAGGCACATTCTTGGGAGAGTAATTTTTGTATTTGTTTGAGTTAGCTCTTGGCATTGTATTGGCTATCTATATTAAGAAATTTTTTGATGGGTTTTCTCCCCCATGAGGGTTTCCCAGGATAAATGATGTGTCTCTTGTGATTGTGTATTTCTCAGTGACCCTATCTATTCTATTGTTATCTAGTGAAATAAAAATAAAATCAATAATATATTAAACCTTAACATGGTATCAGAGCCAAGTTGAAGAGAGCATCTTTCACAAGAGAAAGTGAAAAAAGTCACTGTTGTCGTACATGCAAATTAGGGATTTTTTTTGGAGAAGTATTTCAGCCCCAAAACCATCTAGAAAAGTGTGCTCTTCCTAAAGGATCACTTTGAAATCCTCAACGCAACTTTTCAATGGCTAGATCTCCCAGAAAGTAAAACCCTAGTTTTCACAAAGTACCAGAAGTACCAAAAAACCAGAGTACCAGAAGCACCAGAAGTACCAAAGTACCAGAAAACCAGAAGCACTAGTCCAGAAATCTATAGATCAAGTTTGGAGGGGTAAAAGTTTGATTTTTTGAAATCTAACCACAACAGACTACTCTCCTCATCTAAGTTCACCTCCTAGTAAGTTCATAATTTAATTTTGAGAATTTTCATTTTTTAGGTCATTTTCCTAGCCCCAGGTAAAATATGTCTGCAAGCACTAAGATTGTTGACAAGATGGAAGGTGTGGAAAAATTTCATGCCTGGAAGTATAGGATTGGTCTCAATATTGAATAGAGTGACCTAGCAAGATTCATCAAAGAAGAAGTACCAGAACCTGCTGATGCTGCAGATAAAACAAAACACCACAAGGACAAAATTAGCGCCAAACGAATGATTGCAGATTCCATCAAAGATCACTTGATTCCTCAAGTGTCATCAAAGAAGAATCCAAAAGAAATGTTTGATTCCCTAACCATACTCTATGAAGGAAATGAAATAAACCAGAAGATGAATCTAAGAACTCATCTCACGAATACAACGATGTAGAGAGGAGAATCAATCCAAGAATATTTCTCCAGAATATCTCAATTCAAAGAGAAACTAGAAGCGATTGTAGATGCTATAGATGAAGAAAAACTTATAATGATGATCCTTAATGGTCTCTCAAGACCTTGGGATGCATTCATCCAAACCATTTGTGCAATAAAGGAGAAACTACTATTTGACAGTCTGTGGGAAGAATGCATTCAAGAAGAATCGAGAGTAGCTAACTAGGAAGCTTTACTTTCAAGAGACGAAGATCAATCCCTAGCTACTCGCACTAAAGGAGGAATAAAGAAGTCTTACTTCCAGAAAGAAACTCATAGAGAGTCTCACCCCCAAAACAAATTCATTCATAAAGAATCTCAACCAAAGAGATTCTAGAAGAAAGGACAAAGAAAGGAAAGATATTACTCATCTATCCAATGCTACCATTGTGACAAGATGGGACATATTGCGAGACATTGTCGATCTAGACAAGAAGAATACAAGAGTAAAAGTAAGAGACATCATGCCTATGCAGTTGAGGATGAAGAGCCACCTACAAAGATGTTAAGAGAACAAATTAAAGACTATGTCTTAATCTCGGCCCTCTTAGGCTCAGTAACACCTGGAGAGGACACTTGGCGCATTGATAGTTGTGCTTCCAAGCAAATGATAGGTCAAAGAGATGTTCTCTCTTTCCTTTCAGAAAAGAAGTTTTCTCAGAAAGTTACAATTGGAGATGATTATCAATACCCTATCAAGGGAGTGGGAGAATCAAACTACAATCTTGATTCAGGGACTCCAATGAAGATGAAGGACGTACTCTATGTACCAAGTTTGAAAAAGAACCTACTCTCCATAACATCTTTAGAAAACAAAGGCTTCAGAATTTCCTTTATAGATGGAGCAGTTCTTATGTGGGCTAAAGGAGAAATCATGAAAGAAGCAATCGTCATTGGAAAATAAGAAGGTGGCTTGTATAAACTAAAGGGTCACTCAGAAGCAGCCATGACCCATACCATTGAGAATCCATGTGAACTTTGGCATAGAACATTATCCCACATCAACTACAAGGAATTACCGTATGCATGCAAGGAAGTTACAAGTCTACCAGAACTCAAGGTTGACCATGAAGGTTTGTGCGATGGATGTGCACAAGGGAATAACATCAAGAACCCTTTTCCAAAGAGAGACAACAAATTAGAAGGAGCAATAGAACTCATTCACTCAGATCTGTGTGGCGCAATGCCATCATCCTCCATCAGTGGGTATGTATACTATGTATCTTTCATTGATGATTATTCTCGCAAAACCTGGGTTTACTTGTTGAAATCAAAAAATGAAGTGTTCAATAAATTCAAGGAATTCAAAGCCTTGATAGAGAATCTTTATGAAATAAAGATCAAGATACCCAGGTCAGATAATGGAGGAGAATACACCTCAAAAAAGTTTGTAAGCTATTGCAAAGATGTCGGGATTAAGAGGGAACTCACCACTCCCTACAATCCTCAACAAAACGGTGTGGCAAAAAGAAAGAACAAAACGATAATGGAAGCATTGAAGACCATGATCCATGATCAAGATCTTCCAATGTGATTATGGGAAGAAGTATCAAAAAACAATAGTATATGTATAAAATCAATTGTCCCATAGTGCACTTGGGTTCAAGACCCCTGAAGAGATGTTCTCCGAAAAGAAGCCAAAAGTAAGCCATCTCAAAATATTTGGCTGCCCAGTATTTGTACATATTCTGAAAGAGAAGAGAAACAAGATGGACTCTTTAGGAAAGAAGGGATTTTTTGTTGGATACTGTGAGGTCTCAAAGGCCTTCAGGGTTTATATACTAGGTCACCATCATATTGAGATCAACAAGCATGTGACCTTTTATGAAGACACAGCACTGAAGAAATCAAGAAGATGCCAGCTTGAAGAAGTATATGAAGAGGAACCTATAGCTCCTAGAGTTGCAGAATCAGTTAGGAAGGTTCCCAGAGTTTCAGAAACAATGAGGGAAGTCATAGCTTCCCCTGATGAATAAATTCTAGAAGATCATGACATAGTAGAATTCCATGAACCTCCTCAGATGACGATCTCCCATAAGAGAAATCCTTCTTAGGCTACGGAGCTTATTCAATATGGAGAGAAGTATGGTGTTCCTAAAGGAACCATGAGACAGGTGAAGAGACCTAAGCCATTCTCCAGTTATATGGATTTGATGTGTGATATTCTAGAGAAGGAGCCTATCTTCTTTGAAGAAGCCATTCAAAAAAAATAATGGGCAGATGCCATGACAGAAGAATACCAATCCATAATAAATAATGATTTATGGGAAATAGTTCCCAGACTGAAGAGTAAGGATGTGGTATCTTCCAAATGGATTCTCAAAATAAAACATGTTGTTGATGGAAGTATTGAGAATTACAAAGCAAGTTTTGTCTCTCATGGATTTTCTCAAAAGGAAAGCATTGACTATGAAGACACATTCTCTCCTGTAGCCAGATACACTTCGATCAGAACCATCATAGCCCTTGCAACTAAGATGAAGTGGAAGTTACACCAGATG
>SNQJ01S0038927.1:15056-35116 GCA_010110895.2 Picea sitchensis | reverse complement strand
GTAGGAGAGAGAGAGAGAGAGAGAGAGGGAGGGGGAATGGAAAACAGAAAATAGGTTATAGAAGCACGTGCATTCTCTTAGGAATGCATGTGAACTCCTAAGAACAAGTGCACACTATTAGGAACACATGCACACTCTTAAGAACCTGTCCATATTCTTTCGAATTAAATTTTTTTTGGCGGGATTGAAAACATGTATGTTGTCTTGGTTTCCTTAGTTTCAGGTTCGAGATGAAAAACCTAGTGGTTTGGTTTGTAAGTTGATAAAAACATCCCTTTTTGTGAATAGCTCTCTATATCTGTGTTTTTGACGTTATTTTTCTACAGGGTAAAAAATTCAATTGTTGACAAAATTAAAGACATAGAGAGAGTCGACTATGAAAACTCTAAATATATAGTTTTTTTTTTAAATTAATATTATTTACTATATTTAATCTATTTTTTTCCTTGCATATATCAAAATCCTAGAATATATACCTCTCTTATTTCTGCTATAACATTTTGTCTGATTAACCATTTATATAATGAGTTATATGTTGCAGTAGAGGAGACCGATATATACGATATATATATATAATTTCCAAAAAATATATCGGACTATAAAAAATGAGTTCTCTACAATTATACATCATTAAGGTCCTTAAAATATGCATGAACAAATACATCTACCTTTTATTTTGTTAGAAAAATAATATACCATTCTTAGAAAAAATCAAATTTCAAATAGTTATTCACAATTTATATGAATAAAAGTTGTATATTCGGAAATCTAATTCAATTTCCCAAGTTTAATATTCTTACATGATATTCAAATTCATTGTAAAATTACGTTGAATAATCCCTTCAATTTAATAGATTGTTTTTTGTCCATGTTTGCATTGCCACTAACCTATCATGAGAGACCATCATTAGCTTGCACTCACCCATAAATTTCCCTAAAATTGCATTAAATGAATAATGATCACTATGATTTCTACTAATATAGTGGTGAAAATCACTCATATCCATATCGTCACTTTGTTATCTCATATGCCAATTGTGGGAATCAATATATGTCGAAAGTAATAGTTGAATGTCTCCATCAATTGGGGTGATCAATAAGCATCCAATTGTCAAGTAGTAAACATTGTGTAGGTTGGAATATGCACTGTTGGATTATAAATTCCATATTATTACCATATTGTTGGGTGCTTAATGTGAAAATCCGTCCATCCTCATTGTATCATCCCCAATACAATTAGATACCATTTATAATATGACTAACACAACACCCAAACCTAAGAGTCTTGTACTATCCATCTTCAATACCATTATATGTTAATTGATAAACATGCATATTTATCATTTCAATAGATATTAGATATTCTAGAAATCCATTTCTCTTGAGTCTAACTAGGAAATCTAAACCTAAAATTTAGTAAGACTAGAAAGAGTTTGAAGCAAATGATTACAATCTTTTTTTTTTAAATGGTGGAATCAAAACTAGTCTGGCACCTACTCTCATGACACATGGTCATGTTAATTGACTGCTACCACGATAAATTCCAAGCATGCTAATGTGGACCCTCACACAACACACAAGGCTAGTCAATGGTTTCAAATCGATGACTTCACATAATAGAGTTCCTTAAGACTACACTCCATCACCAACTGTTTTACACCCAAGGGTTATTACAATCTTATTTTTTTATTAAGGCTTCAACCAACAATTTTTTCACAGTGTGAGATTTGATGGCCAACCGAATGTCCAAAAACATAATTTTATGTCCCACCTAATTCTTGGGGTCAATATATCAACTAGACATACATGACATGAAGATTAATGGAAATTGAATTGATAATCCATTTCTAAATATCGAGGAATTAACCTTCTCTACTAGCTCAAATCCCTTCAAGACTAGCATATCTATTTACAAAATCTCAATTATCAAGGTGCACAAACATTGCCACCTTGGGGTTCTTGTTCAATATAACCATAAATATTTCAAATATTTGAATTATATTTGAATAGAATTTTAGATGATAAAAAATGATTCTTTCTTATTTCAACAAATTTATGAATAATAAATATTGAAGAGATTTCCGTTGGGGTAAGTATTGGCTTGCCTAGATTATAGTCTTCATAGAAGAAGGAATTTGTATTGGTGTGATAAAAAATCCTAAGAACATTATGCTAACAATGTTTCCTCTCTCCTATTTCAATGGATTTATCGGTGATAGATATTGAGACATTGACTTTTATATGCGAGATTTGTTACAATAGTGTTAGTGATTTTTTTGTAAATTGCAAGCATGACAATTGAATGGATGAGGATATTAATATTTGGATTGAAAAAGCTCTAATTCCAATGTCCACTTTTATTAGGAGAAAACTATCATGTCTTCCTCTTTTCAAATTTTATGACTCTTTCCATTTGAGAATTGATTTCATGTTTGCTAGTTTTTCGTTCACCATTGATATTGAGTTTATGACTCTTTCCATTTGAGATTTGATTTCATGTTTGCTAGTTTTTCGTTCACCATTGATATTGATAATTGGATATCATGTTTGTTTGTTTTTGGTTCACCATTGATATTGAGATTTAGATTTAATGTTTGTTATTTTTGGGTTTAGCATTGATATGGAGTTGTATCTAATTGTTATTTAATCTTTTTTCGGTACATTCTCGTTATATTTGTATTGATCATCAATATAAATTTGTGTTGATGTTCATATTTCAGTTGAATATTGATATGGAGTTGATGTTTGTTATGATTATTGGTTGGACATGATTCAGAGTTGTAGAAACTTGTTGAATTTTTATTTTCCCATTGTTTAGGATATGTCGAACATTGATATTTGATTAGTCATTGATTTAAATAAAAGTTTTTTCTTTTTTCCCAGATGGGGTGACATAAGTCGAGAATAGGAAGAGGTAAGGGATATCCATCTGGAGGCTCGATGAGATAGAAATAATTGTGGTAATGTAAAAAAAAATGGGGAAGGAACCAGAAATGATTTGATTTCAATCGTCGACAGGTCAGGGAATTCAATACAATCCGGTTGAACATCATGTCGAGGGAGACAACATAGAAATATGATGTTGAGGGAAGTTGGTTAAACGGAGTGAGAATGGTCTCTTATGGTGGAGAAGCGATTTTGAGTTCAAAGGAATCACCGACAGGGTCTGTGACAGGAAGTCAGTGGAGAAGGTTTCATGGATTTTCACAGAGACATGCAGGTGTAGGTGAAGAGGTAGTGGGTCTCAAAACTCAGGGTTGGTAAGATCCTATGGAAGATTTGACATTGGAAGGCATATAAGTTTTACAAGAAGTAAATACTTATCCCTCTTTTCCTCTTTTCCTAGAAGTAAATACTTATCCCAAATCCTAAACTTTACAATATTGGGATTAAATATTGGTTAGCTTACCCAAAATATGTAAGTTTTATCTCTATTTTTTATTTGTTGAGATTGCATAAGGCATAGAGAAAAGAGCATACATAGAAAAGAAAACACTTTCCATTTTGTTTTTGGTTGGACAAGTTTGCACAAATAACATGGCAAAGAGAATACATAGATGGAAAATGTAGCAAACCAGGAATATGAATAGAAAAAATAAAACATTAACATAGTAAAAAGAAAGTTTTAAAGACCATAATAAAATTGTATACCTCTAGAACTGACATAAATGGTTATATATTGAACAAAAAGAAACCTTTTCGAGTGAAACAAAAAGTGTTTTCAATTGAAAGAAATACTCCAGACACAATGTAATATCCCACTAATCCTAAGAATCACAAGAATAATAGAAATCATAAATATTTTGATGCATGCACTGACACATGTTCATGATCTAGATCAACAATGGGAGCATGTCTTCATACTAGTTTTGATATCATGTTCAACAAATAGGGAATTTCAACATAGGTTGAACACCTTAAGAATCCACTCACATGAATAAATCAAATATTAATACACCAATGTATTACATGATTAAAAGTCTCAAATAGGGAAACAATCCATGACCCCAACCAATGTAGCCACTTGAGGGAATCTATTAATGCAAAGGAAAATAATTTTACAAATGATTTTCTAACAATCAATCATTAGCAAATGACCATCAATGATCTTTATAGACCATGTAACAATCATGTGTTGATCCATGTATCAATATAGCCATAAATATTTAGGAAAATATGAACCATTCAATAACTTTATGTTTAGAACACATTGTGACCATTATATTATATGATTACAAATGCATAATAATTCCTTTTAAGGAAACATACTAAAGAAACACACTTTACCTGGAGACACATTCTACCAAGTTGATCTTAACTAACACTTAATTTTATGAATATCCTAATAGATGTTTCACTGTCATGGGAATCAATTAACAATCCATTTTGATAGCTCACTTGTGGAATAATAAAATAATGCAATACTATATAAAAAATCATAACAAAATGACATTTTAACGAGAGAAACCATGGAATTTCAAGTTTAATTCCCAAATTCTTATTTGTCACTCGAGTGAAGCATCAACCTATATTCCTTGGCCCATGTGTGGTTATGATATATTGCAATATGATTTAAAAAAGTATAATAAAAGTCATCATGAATAGTTGTTCTAATGATAAGGAACATATAGACCTATTCATATTAATGTGAAATGAGTTGTGTAATGCAATATGTTTTTTTTTTCCCAGGAAAAAAGTCGTAATTTTATTAGAGAGTATAAAATTACATTTGCAAATATATATTTTATATAAGGATAGCCAAGATATATATTGTCTGTGTAGTGTCTCTTAAATTTCTGTGTGTTCTTCATTACAAAAAACCAAACTGTGAGTGGGCATCCACCCCTAAAATTTCCAGGTATACAAAAGTAGAGAGAGTTTCAAAAATATTTGTCAAAGTTATACACTTTGTATTCCTGATTAGAGTTCCCAAAATAAGATATCATTTGTAGATATTTATGCTTGCTCTTCCTAAAAAGGCATGTGGTAGTCAAAACTGCCTTCTGTTGTATGTTATGTGATGTGCTAGCTTCCAAAATCTAGCTCTGTGGCTTCTTTGGATAGCTGATCATCCATGGTGTTCCTTTCCCTGTAAATGTGTGAGAGAGAGAGAAAGTGTCAAAAGTGGCAATGATCCTCAAAACCTCTTCCAGGAAAGGTTTGAGTCTAGTCGTATGAAAAAATTGTGCTTGGTTTTCCCAATTGATGGTGATAAAAGAGTCCCCAAAAACTTGTAGATTGAAAACACCCTTTTCTGCTGCGAAAAGGAGTAGTATTTTTAAGGCTTGGAGTTCAACATAGTTGTTTGCACCAGGCCCCAACCCAGCGCTAAGGTGGAAATAGTGTTGTTCTGTTAGATATATACATCCTCCTCCCCCAAAATGTAATTGGTCCCCCAAGTCCGTGCCATCAAAATAGGCCCATGGCCTCCCTTTTTCGATCTGTTCCTGTAGGGGAGCTCGACTCGAGCCCTGCCCCATACTTGTTCCCAATTTGAGGTGATCTAATATGCTTAAGGAATTTGTGGCCACCCTCAGTGATGACTCTGGGACGTCCCGAAAGATTGTATTGTTTATGGCTATCCAGATTCCCTAGACATCTAGTATTAGCAAAGCTTTTAAGTAGTTTGGAGTTTTCAGTTTAATCCATTATTTTAAAGATTCTTCGAAAGAGGCTCCTCGCCAACTGCCAACGTCAGGGTTTAGAATGGACGCTTCCATCCAGACTGATAGAGTGAAGGGGCAGCGCATGAATAAGTGGCCTGTTGTTTCTTCCTACATTCTGTAGAGTGAGCACCAACTCGGTCCATGGAATCATTTCTTCTGTAGAATATCCCAGGTGGGAACTTTGTTTTCTAGAATAGACCATACCAAGAGTTTCCCTTTGGCTGGGATTTTTAGCTTCCACGGTATCCTCCACCATCATTTTTCTTCTTGTTGTGACGGTGCTATGCTTAGTTGTATGTAGCCTTCTCTGGGAGTATAAGTTCCTCCCGGGTCTCCATCCCAAAATGAGTTCATCCTCTTATTCAGATAAGTGTATGTTTTTCCTCCTAAGAGAAAGGATATAGCAGTCCCAAAGTATAGTTTGAGGTTGATTGAGTCCCAAAGTTCTCCCTGATTTCCATCCTTGTTGCCAAATTGTTGTGTGGAGGGGATCAACTACTTGGGAAAGGTGGAAAAATCCCCCCTATATAAAGTTATGCAGAGGTGGTATGGGAGAATGTGTTCTCTGAAACAGCCTGCCCATGGGTCTCGTCCTATTCTGAGAAAGTTGCTAGACCCTACCTACCAGGCTAAGGAATTACCAACCACATCAAAGGCACGTTGAACTGTCTTCCACATTACTGAGATCCCTGATGTTCTAGATCCAGGGCTCCTGATCCATTATAGTATAGAGAGTGGGGCCACATACTTTTGTCAGGTCACTTTGTTCTAAATAATTGTTGTCGATATTAGTCGCCAAACTGATTTTCCGCCAGGTATTTTGAGAATTTTTTTTTTTTTTAAATCTCTAGCTGCCCAAAGCCTTGGGTTTCACAATTTTATCCTATAGTACCCAGGGAAACACTCGGTTTTCAGATTCCCCCCTCCAGAGGTACGAGAAAGACATTCTTCTTTCTTTTTCTAGAATTCCTTCTGGGATCCACGAGAGGGACACCTAGTATACTGGGATTGCTTCCAGTACCGACTTTATTAGAACTAGCCTTACTTCCCTTGATAACCATTTATTTCTCCAAACTTGAAGTCTTTTTTCTAGCTTTGCCAGAAGCCACATCCAATCATTCTTTCTATAATCATTTGGCTTTAAGTGGAATCCAAGGTATTTGAGGCCTTCTTCCATATTGTTTGTTTGGAAGGGGAGAAGATATAAATAATGTCATGTGTCCTCATCCCCAATCCGAGAGAATATTATATTGGACTTTTGTGCGCTAATTTTCATACTCGTTTCTATTTTGAAGAGTGTGAGCCCCTCCGATAATATATCTTCATCCCTCTTCGATCCATCACAAAATATTAGTATATCATCCACAAAGAGTAAGTGGGTAATGGCCATCCCATTTGATATTTTAATACCAGAGAAATGTCCTCCCACATTTTCCTCTGCTAAATATCGGCTAAGGCTTTCGGCTACGAGGAAGAGTAGGGGTGATAGGGGGAAACCTTGTCGTATTCCCCTTTCCGCTTGAAATAAAGTTGTGGCTGAACCACTGAGCATAATGGAAAAGGAGACCGATTTCAAGCATGTCATTATCTAGTTGACGAATTCTAGTCCAAAGCCCAAATGTATCAGAAGCATTCTGATGTATAGCCAGTTTACGCTATCAAAAGCTTTGGATAGATCTATTTTTATCACGGTTGCTCTTATCTTTTTTTGTTTTATGCTGTGAAAACAATCTTGTGCTAGTCCAATTGCCTCATGTATTTTCCTTCCTTCAAGAAAACTGAACTATTCCCCAAATATGTGTTTTGAGAGAATTACCTTCAACCTTCTACTGATAACCTTTGAGATAATTGTTTACAGAAAATTGCAAAGGGAGATAAGCCGAAAATCTTCAAACAAGGTCGGGTTGTTTTTCTTGGGTATCAGTGCTATGAAATTAGCGTTGATTGGGTTGTGTATATGACCCTTCATCCTTGATTCTTCAATTACTCACAGTAGATCAGATCCCAGTATGTCATAGAACCCTAAGTAGAATTTGATTGGCGACCCATCTAGGCTAGGACTCTTCCCTTTTTGGAAAGTGTGTAGGACTTCTAACATCTATTTTTTAGTAATAGGGCTTGTTAAGTGTCCAACTGCGTCCTCTTCAACATATATGGGGAAGAGCTGGGCCACTTTAATAATTCCTGCAATGGAGGTCTCCTCCTGATCTTTGTAAAGTGTCTTAAAATGATTGGTTCCCAAATCTTCTAATTCCTTATACATTGTTATTTCCTCCCCCCTCTAATTCTGTAGACTCCAAATGTTGTTGGCCATCTTCTGACCTTTGGCGAAGGCCTAAAAGAATTTTTTGTTTTCATATCCGCAAGCTAGCCATAACGCCCGACTCTTTAGCCTCCATTGTGCCTCTCTTTCTTCCAGGATGACCCTATGACATTTTTCCAAACCATACAGGAGGTCTTTTGCTTCTCGGATAGGATATCCCCGTCTAGTCCCATCTTTTAGTTTTGTTAGTTGCAATTTTATATCCCTCAGATGTTGTTCATCTTTTAGTTGTTTCACTTTGGCCCACTTTTTAGTTGCTTGTTTGAGTCTTTTTAGGTTCTCAATGAAGTGTACAGTCGCAGGGGTCTAGGATTGTTCTATTATTTTCACCCATAATTCCTTAACTAGATCCAGAAAGGATGAATTTGTGAGCCAACCCTCGAAGAATTTGAAGGGGCTTGTCATCCGTCTAGTGGAGGTCCTGAATTCAAATAGAATCAGAAGATGGTCTAATTATCCCCCAAAAGTTACCCATTTACGAACTAGAGAAGAATAATCTAGTAGATCATCTGTCAGTAAGAATCTGTCCAGTCGTTTGGCCACCCTATCCGATCCAACCCATCTGTTACAGGAGGTGGGGGATATTTTTTTTTTGGGGTTCCACATCCACCAACCCCCACTATTCTAGGAAGTTTAGAAAGTTTTTTTTTAAAGGGTCAAGCACATCCCTAGGTCCCCAAACCTCTGAAGCACCTAAGGAGAAATTGAGGTCTCCACCAAGAATAAAATATTTTTTTTTAAACCAGTCGCAAGAAGTTATAGAGTTCCAAAGGATTTTTCTGTCCAGGTGAGGGCCATAAATGTTTATAATAGTTAGATTGTGTCCCAAGTCTGTGGAGAAAATAGTAAGACCAATCCTTGAGGTAAAACCCCATGCAGTCTCCAATTTGCAGTTCTTTTTCTTCTATCTAGTGGCCAACCCCCTTGAGTGTCCTCTAGCATCTACTGTTGTGAACATATAACCTAGGAGTAAGGATTCCAAATTCTTGACCACTGCTACGTTATCCCCTAGAGTTTCTTGCAGAAGAATGACATCTAGCGAGCATTGTTCAACCAATCTTCGTAAAGAAGATTTTTTAGTGGGGTTCGCCAACCCCCAATAGTTGAAAGAGAGGATTTTCATGCGGTAACTCCATCCTAGGGTAGATTTTCTCTAAGTGCCCATTCCATAGAGGATTTTCTACCTGAAGCCAGATCTATTCTTGTCCGATCTTGTGCCAGGTATGAATGTGAGTTTTGGCCTCTACCTTTTCCCATAGAGTGTGTCTGAGGTATTGTCCCCAGCCCCTTGCCCAAGGTCATGAGGGCGCCACTCTCTTGGGGGTCATCCTTGATCACCGATCTACTCCTAAGGTGGCAACAGACTCTGTTGTCATCAGAAGAAGAGTCGGTTGAGGCCGAGGGAGTGGCGAGGGTAGATGGAGGGTGGTAGGAAGCAAGGATTCCAGGGAGGTTGGGGACGGGGTTCTAGTAGTAAGGGAGGTGGTGTTGACAAATGGTGGCGGGGGGCATCTGGTGGAGTTCAAGTTCCCAGTCATCAATGAAGTTCCCAACTCCCCCAAGTTTTTGGAGGGTGTGACCAGCAAGGGTGAGAAAACTAATGAGGGGGAGGAAAAGGGATAGTGGAGGGAGGCTAGACTGACAGAGGAGAGAGACTTCCCACCTGAAGTATAATAAGAAGACTCAGAAAAGACAAACGGAGCGAAAGACTCCAAAGTAGTAAAAGATGCATCCAAATTTGACATACCCATTAATTCTTGTTCTTCACAGAGTAGGTAGTCCAAGGAAGGCGAAGAAAGAGGACCATCTGCCCAGGGCACTTCCTGCCCTGAACCGTGGTTGCACCTATTGACCGAGCCCTGTCCCACCGAGCATTCATCTCCAGTGGTCTATTGAGGCTGCATTTTGTTGTCCCCTCTGTTGAAATAATGTAACTGCAAAGAGTATTCTATTTATTATTGATATATTATTCATTAGATCAATCCCCTTTTGGAGATTGATCATGTCGGGTATTGTAAATAACCAAATCCCCTTTTGCGGATTGGTAAAACCCTAATTGTAATAGGTAGAACAAGAAGCCGATCCCCAGATTAATTAAAGGTGGTTATAACCACACAGATTGAGAAGTCATCCCTTCCAGTAAAAATTCACTTGCCAAATTGCATAAATAAAGAGGCTAGCGCCTCATTTGGACACACACTCACTTGTTCATCAGAGCACAAGTTCGGAGCTGCAGTTGGAGAAGAAATAAGAGAGAGAGAGGCACATTCTTGGGAGAGGATTTTTTGTATTTGTTTGAGTTATCTCTTAGCATTGTATTGGCTATCTATATTAAAAAGTTTTTGCTGGGTTTTCTCCCCCATGAGGGTTTCCCAGGATAAATGATGTGTCTCTTGTGATTGTGTAGTTCTCAGTGATCCTATCTATGCTATTTTTATCTAGTGAAATAAAAAGAAACTCAATAATAGCTTAAACCTTAACATGGTATCAGAGCTAAGATGAAGAGAGCATCTTTCACAAGAGAAAGTGAAAAACGTCACTGTTGTCGTACATGCAAATTAGGGATTTTTGTCGGAGAAGTATTTCAGCCCCAAAACCATCTAGAAAAGTGCGCCCTTCCTAAAGGATCACTTTGGAATCCTCAGCGCAAATTTTCAATGGCTAGATCTCCCAGAAAGTAAAACCCTAGTTTTCACAAAGTACCAAAAGTACCAAAAAACTAGAGTACCAAAAGCACCGGAAGTACCAGAGTACCAGAAGTACCAGAAAACCAGAAGCACTAGTCCAAAAATCCGCAGATCAAGTTTGGAGGGTAAAAGTTTGATTTTATGAAATCTAACCACACCAGGCTACTCGTCTTAGCCAAGTGCACGTCCTGGTAAGTTCATAATTTAATTTTGAGCATTTTCATTTTTTTGGTCATTTTCCTAGCCCCAGGTAAAAGATGTCTGCAAGCACTAGGATTGTTGACAAGATGGAAGGTGTGGAAAACTTTTGTGCCTGGAAGTATAGGATTGGTCTCATTATTGAATAGAGTGACCTAGCAAGATTCGTCAAAGAAGAAGTACCAGAACCTGTCGATGCTGCAGATAAAACAAAACACCACAAGGACATAATTAGGGCCAAACGAATGATTGTGGATTCCATGAAAGATCACTTGATTCCTCAAGTGTCATCAAAGAAGACTCCAAAATAATTTTTTGATGCCCTAACCAGACTATATGAAGGAAATAACATAAACCAGAAGATGAATCTAAGAACTCAGCTCAAGAATACAACGATGCAGAGAGGAGAATCAATCCAATAATATTTCTCCAGAATATCTCAATTCAAAGAGAAACTAGAAGCGATCATAGATGCTATAGACGAAGACAAACTTATAATGATCACCCTTAATGGTCTCTCAAGACCTTGGGATGCATTCATCCAAACCATTTGTACAAGAAAGGAGAAACTATTATTTGACAGTCTGTGGGAAGAATGCATTCAAGAAGAATCAAGAGTAGCTAACCAGGAAGCTTTACTTTCAAGAGACGAAGATCAAGCCCTAGCTACTCACACTAAAGGAGGAAGAAATAAGTCTTACTTCCAGAAAGAAACTCATAGAGAGTCTCACCCCCAAAACAAATTCAGTCATAAACAATCTCAACCAAAGAGATTCCAGAAGAAAGGACAAAGAAAGGAAAGAGATTACTCATCTGTCCAATGCTACCATTGTGACAATTTGGGACATATTGTGAGACCTTTTCCATCTAGATGAGAAGAATACAAGAGTAAAAATAAGAGACATCATGCCTATGCAGTTTAAGATGAAGAGCCACTCGCAAAGATGTTAAGAGAACAAATTAAAGACTATGTCTTAATCTCGGCCCTCTTAGGATCAGTAACACCTGGAGAGGACACTTGGCTCATTGATAGTTGTGCTTCCAAGCAAATGACAGGTCAAAGAGATGTTGTCGCTTGCCTTTCCGAAAATAAGTTTTCTCAGAAAGTTACGATTGGAGATGATTATCAATACCCTATTAAGGGAGTGAGAGAATCAAACTACAAGCTTAATTCAAGGACTCCAATGAAAATGAAGGATGTACTCTATGTACCAGGTTTGACAAAGAACCTACTCTCCATAACAACATTAGAAAAGAAAGGCTTCCGAATTTCCTTTATAGATGGAGAAGTTCTTATGTGGGCTAAAGGAGAAATCATGAAAGAAGCAATCGCGATTGGAAAAAAAGAAGGTGGCTTGTATAAACTAAAGGGTCACTCAGAAGCAGCCATGACCCATGCCATTGAGAATCCATGTGAACTTTGGCATATAATATTATCCCACATCAACTACAAGGAATTATCATATGTATGCAAGGCAGTTATTGGTCTACCAGAACTCAAGGTTGACCATGAAGGTGTGTGCGATGGATGTGCACAAGGGAAGAACATCAAGAACCCTTTTCCAAAGAGAGACAACAAAGCAGAAGGAGCAATAGAACTAATTCACTCAGATCTGTGTGGCCCAATTCCATCATCCTCCATCAGTGTGTATGTATACTATGTATCTTTTAGTATGATTATTCTCGCAAAACTTGGGTTTACTTGTCGAAATCAAAAAATGAAGTGTTCAGTAAATTCAAGGAATTCAAAGCCTTGATAGAGAATCTTTATGAAATAAAGATCAAGATACTCAGGTCAGATAATGGATGAGAATACACCTCAAAAGATTTTGTAAACTATTACAAATATGTCAGGATTAAGAGGGAACTCAACACTCTCTACAATCCTCAACAAAACGGTGTGGCAGAAAGAAAGAACAGAATGATAGTGGAAGCATTGAAGACCATGATCCATGATCAAGATCTTCCAATGTGTTTATGGGAAGAAGTAGCAAAAAAAAACAGTATATGTACAAAATCAATTGTCCCATAGTGCACTTGGGTTCAAGACCCCTGAAGAGATGTTCTCCGGAAAGAAGCCAGAAGTAATCCATCTCAAAATATTTGGTTGCCTAGTATTTGTACATATTCTGAAAGAGAAGAGAAACAAGATGGACTCTTTAGGAAATAAGGGATTTTTTGTTGGATACTGTGAGGTCTCAAAGGCCTTCGGGGTTTATATACTAGGTCACCATCATATTGAGATCAGAAGGCATGTGACCTTTTATGAAGACACAACATTGAAGAAATCAAGAAGATGCCAGCTTGAAGAAGTATATGAAGAGGAACCTGTGGCTCCCAAAGTTGCAGAATCAGTTAGGAAGGTTCCCAGAGTTGCAAAAACAATGAGGGAAGTCATAGCTTCCCTTGATGAGGAAATTCTAGAAGATCATGACATAGTAGAATTCCATGAACCTCCTCAAATGACGATCTCCCATAAGAGAAAGATTGCTTGGGCTAGGGAGCTTATTCAAGATGGAGAGAAGTATGGTGTTCCCGAAGGAACCATGAGGCAGGTGAAGAGACCTAAGCCATTCTCTAGTTATATGGATTTGATGTGTCATATCCTAGAGAAGGAGCCTATCTGCTTTGAAGAAGCCATTTAGAAGAAATAATGGGCAGATGCCATGACAAAAGAATACCAATCCATAAAAAATAATGATTTATGGGAAATAGTTCCTAGACCAAAGAGTAAGGATGTGGTATCTTCCAAATGGATTCTCAAAATAAAACATGTTGTTGATGGAAGTATTGAGAAGTACAAAGCAAGTTTTGTCTCTCATGGATTTTCTCAAAAGGAAAGCATTGACTATGAAGACACATTCGCTCTTGTAGCCAGATACACTTCGATCAGAACCATCATAGCCCTTGCAACTAAGATGAAGTGGAAGTTACACCAGATGGACGTAAAGATAGCCTTTCTGAATGGTGTCATAGAAGAAGAAGTGTATATAGAACAACCTCAAATATTTGAAGTTGAAGACAAGAAGACTCATGTCTGCAAGTTGAAGAAGTCTTTGTACGGGTTGAAGCAAGCTCCTAGAGCTTGGTATGGAAGGATAGACAGTTTTATGACGAGCTTGGGATTTTCCAATAGTAAAGCTGATTCTAACCTCTACTTCAAGGTTATGAATGATGAGTCGGTGATATTGTTGTTGTATGTGGATGACTTATTATTAACTGGACAAGAAAATCTCATCACCGAATGTAAGAAGAATCTTGCCTCATAATTTGAGATGAAATACCTTGGCCTAATACACTATTTTTTAAGTCTTGAGGTATGGTAGAGCCCAGAGAGAATCTTCCTTAACCAAGGGAAGTATGCAGTTGAAATCCTGAAGATATTTGATATGTTGGAGTGCAAGTCCATGAATACACCCATGGAATTGAAGCTAAATCTTTTGGTGGACACTTCGTCAGAATTGATTGATTCCACGTTGTATAGATAGATCATTGGATTGTTGTTGTATCTGACGAACACCAAACCAGATATATGTTTCACCGTAAACACTTTGAGTCAGTTTCTGGTAGAACCCGGACATGTTCACCTAGTTGTTGCGAAACATGTGATGAGGTACCTTAATGGTACATTAGATTATGGTATCAGCTATGATGGAGATCATAATTTCACACTGAGTGGGTACACTGATTCAGATTGGCCTGGAAGTGTCTCTGATAGGAAGAGAACTTCAGGATTTTATTTCAGTTTGGGATCAGCCATGATCTCATAGCAGAGTAGGAAGAAATCAAGCATTGCTCCCAGTACAATGGAAGAAGAATACATTGTTGCGTGTTATACCAGTTGTGAAGCCATATGGCTTCGTAAGTTGTTGACTGGTCTATTCGACCTAGAGATGGAAGCAATCACGATCCTATGTGATAACCATAGCTGCATAAAGATGACATAGAATTCTGTGTTTCATGAAAATTCGAAACACATAGAGATCTGATACCATTACATCTATGACATGGTGCAGAGATGAGCCATAAAACTCCAGTGTGTTACCACAAATGAACAGGTTTCCGATGTGTTGACCAAGCCTCTATCTCATGTAAAGTTTGAGCACTTTCGAGATAAGATTGGTATAGTCCGAACAGACCTCCCTTTATAGGGGGAGTAGTATTGTGTGGTGATGTCATCCTAGTGTTGTGCTTCCATCTTAATTGTTGTGTGGTGATGCCAGCCTAGTGATGTGCTTCCAACTTAATTGTTGTGTGGTGATGCCATCCTAGTGTTGTGCTTCCAGCTTAATTGTTGTGTGGTGATGCCAGCCTAGTGTTGTGCTTCTAGCTTAATTATTGTGTTGAGATTCCATCTTAATTGTTGTGTTGTGATTCGATCTTAATTGTTGTGTTGAAATTCCAACTTAAATGTTGTGTTGTGATTCCATCTTAATTGTTGTGTTGATATTCTATCTTAATTGTTGTGTTGTGATTCTAGCTTAATTGTTGTGTTGAGATTCCAGCCTAATTGTTGTGTTGTGATTCCATCTTAATTGTTGTGTTGTGATTCCAGCTTAATTGTTGTGTTGTGTGTCAGCCTCATGCTGTGATGATGTGTCACCCTCGTGCTGTGATGATGTGCCAGCCTCGTGTTGTGATGATGTGCCAGCCTCGTGCTGTGATGATGTGGCCATCCTCGTGTTGTGATGATGATGTATTAGTTTTATACTAATCCATATTGATGCAGATGATGATTTCATTCCATTGAGAATGCCAATGTTGTTGATGAGAAAAACTTCTGATGATTTATAGATACGCCAGTCAGTGTTCCAAGATGTTTTTGATGATGTTGTCCTCTCTCTCACCTGATGTTGTTGTAGAATACCCCTCTTGTTAAGGGGGAGTGTTGAAATAATGTAACTACAAAGAGTATTTTATTTATTATTGATATATTATTCATTAGATCAATCCCCTTTTGCGGATTGATCATGTTGGGTATTGTAAATAACCAAATCCCCTTTTGTGGATTGGTAAAACCCTAATTGTGATAGGAAGAATGAGAAGTCGGCCCCCAGATTAATTAAAGGTGGTTATAACCACCTAGATTGAGAAGTCGGCCCTGCCAGTGAAAATTCACTTGCCAGATTGTATAAATAAAGAGGCTAGAGCCTCATTTGGACACACACTCACTTGTTCATCAAAGCACAAGTTCAGAGCTACAGTTGGAGAAGAAAGAAGAGAGAGAGAGGCACATTCTTGGGAGAGGACTTTCTATATTTGTTTGAGTTATCTCTTGGCATTGCATTGGCTATCTATATTAAGGAAGTTTTTGTTGAGTTGTCTCTCCCATGAGGGTTTCCTAGGATAAATGATGTGTCTCTTGTGATTGTGTAATTCTCAGTGATTCTATATATGCTATTGTTATCTAGTGAAATAAAAAGAAACTCAATAATAGCTTAAACCTTAACACCCTGCACCCCGCTGTTGTTCCCATTTCTTTCTGGGAGGAGAGGAGGAGGAGATTTTTGCTTTTTCCATTCGATCTTTTCCCTTGAAGGGTAGTGGACATTTTTCCACACCATTCCCGTAGATGTGGAATCTATGGAACCTAAATGGGATTCCTTCATAGTCCAGGGTTTGTACAAAATCCCTGACAACCGATTCGATGAGAAGCTCCTGATATAAATCTTTCCACAGATTAATCTAGACCAGTATATGAGCCACTGTCATGAGCCCTGTGACATCAAATGACATATCCGCTATATGAGCCACTGTCCCAAAAGATTTCCAATTGCCGCAAATCGGTGTGTATTCCATTATTGCATCGGGAGGCCCAAGACGCTTTGCATCAAAAGTGGGTGTCCAATGTTTGAGCAGGTTCGGGGTGGCTGCGATGCTCCAAAACTTATTTAGAATCCAATCCACATCGTCCATGGAGGAGAAAACAAAATCAAACCATCCTCTGGTGAGTAGTCTGATATGGGGCATCATGGAGATCTCAGGTAACCATAAATTGTTAACCCAACTTTTGAGGTAAGCCATGCCCAATTTTTCCCCTTGACCCTTCCCACCACTGCTCTTTCTGTAAGTTCCAAGACCCTGTCCATGGCAACATCTTCACCAAAGACGAGTCACCCAACACCTGTTCTTTCGCTAGCAAACCTAATAGCTTTAGTCTGCCAACCTTCAAAGCTGTGCTGGATGTTGTTTGATTTTTCCCCCTTTTGTGAGTTTCTAGTAGGGATGCTCTTCTTGTTTTCAAAGGGAATTTCCGGAGGAATAGAATATTCGGATACACCTCTAACAAGTCGAGGTTCTGCATCCCCAACCTGTTCGACTTCCACCAATAAGTAAGAGGGAGAAAAATCTTGTGTGGTGGTTAGATCTTCCAAAACCCCGATCTATAGCTCATTATAACGGGTCTCAAGTAGGTCCGTAAAATATGCGCTATAACGAGAGGATATATCCCCCATGGTTAGACCAAGACTCCCTCCGAAAACACATGTTGGCTCAGAGTAAAAGGGTAGTTTTCCACCCCAACCTACGGAGAAAATCGTTCCTTCTGTAGGTGACAGTTGTTGTTCAACAGTGGAAAACGGGCCTAGCCAGTCTGCCTCTGAAAACCCTGAACCTCCTACTACCTCACTTCGTGGCATAAAACTATCACTGTCCCCCATCCTCGCGATCCCGGAAATAGTTAATGTATCTGACCCACCTTCCTTCTGCGAGATACTAGCTGGAACGCCTGCCGAAAATAATGCATGAGAAAAGGAGGTGAGCCCTGCGGAGTCCGAGGAAAGAGAAGTTTCCTTGTCTTGTAGCGAATCCATGCTACGGTAAAGGGCTCAGTTGTAGTCGTAGGTTCAGTTAGTCAAGCCTACCTGGTGCAGGAACTTTAGTAGGTCCATTTCCGGTAGTACATGTAGGAGCTGGTGTAGAAATCCCAACCGAGGAATATCGATTGAGAAAACAACTAGCATTAGACCTAAAGGGAATGTCAATGACAATCTTATGAAGTTTCTGAGGGCGAGCGGATGGCATACACTCTTGATGAGCCTTTTGTCAGTCTTTTCTTTCGCTTGACCAGTAACACCGACGCCGAGATGCGAGAACAGGAAGGGGTTGACTGTTTGGTACCCTCCCTATTTAGACCTAATTTTAGAGAAGTGGGTGGAAAGGGTGTGCCCGGAGCGACTTTATCTTCACTGTTGGTTGCTTTAATTGTACATACCATAGGACTTTTTATGCCGGGGTTTGGTTGGACATTGAATTGCTCTGATAAGAAGAAGCTTGACACGGCACCTTTGCACTCCACAAATTCCCATCTTCGTCGAGTGGGTTCGTACCTTAACTCACCGCTTGCTAGGATAGGAGAGGAACCAACGAGGGCTGGTTGAACCCGATAGGCAATTACGAACTAAGTAAGACAAATGTGCTTGGACGCTGGCGCTGAAACAAAGCAGGACCGAGGTGGTTCCGAGGGCCGATGGTTCAATGGTTCCCCTCCCTACGCCTTCGCCTTTGAGGGGCTACGGCTAGGAGGGGGCATTGCGAAAGGACAACCTTGAACATTTCGACTTGTCGGGAGGCCCGAGGTAAGCTAGCTCTCTGACTTTCTTTCTTGCTTGATAGAGGGAGAAGATCAAAGCTCATCGCTCGGGTTACCTTTAGGAAGCTAGAAGGAAGGTGGTGCTTAGCTTATTGTGGTATATTCACAGATATAATGCAATCATGGCTTGTGCTGTGGGTGAACGGCTGATATCGGACAACTGCAAACAGATACTCACGATAGATATACCCTCGACCCTCAACCTAGAACCTATACCCTCTAGCTCGACACTCTATACCTTTACCTCTACCGATACTCGATACACGAACTACGATAACCTCTCTTAGTTCGACTCGTCGTTTTGTTACTTGTCGGCACTTTTTTATTCTTCATTAGCCACTTTCATTGCTTATTTCGTGATCCTATTACTGGGTTATCGGGGTGAGCTCTACAGCTCAGGGAGGGGTAAGGGAAAGTGGTGATCGAACGAAGCTGGAGCCTTACTATGGCGGCCGGCCTGTTAAGTTTTTCACGCGAGAAATTATCCCGGTTCAATTCGTTCAACTAGCATTATCTATTTATAAGCTCGCCCATACTAAATAGGTATAATAGAGGTATCGGTCTCTCCTCCCAAACGATATGGCTCTACCTGACTAGTTGGTGGGAATGCAGTAGATAACGCTGATTCAATGCAGTGGGTACAGGACACAGAACGGAATTACAGTCCCGTTAGCCGAAGATAAGAAGTCATACCGGTCAGAAGGAACTCCGAACGACATTAGCGTGCGTTAGCCGATCAGTTCCGCTACAACCTTCATTGTTAAGTTCAGGTCTTCTCCCTTCCCTTGACCGAACGGAATGAGGAGACGGGCGCGCCGTGCCAGTTCAGTAGTAGCTCATTCGGGACCTTCCCTGAACCTGAACTAATGTGAGGGATAGATGCACCTTCATTGTTAAGTCAGGCTAACTATGCCCAAAACGGCGGCGGTAACCGCTCGGTCCTAGTTCTTTATCTGTCTGTCAAATACCAAGACCTGCACAAATTTCCTCCGCCATTTTCGTAGAACCCTCTACCGCTCCGAAGCCCTGAAACCCTACCCCATCGTCCAGCTCCTATGTGTGTTAATCCTTAAGTATTTTTTTTTGTTAGCAAACCACACTCGTGTAATGCAATATGTTATTCAAATGTTTAAACAATTTTACTTCTAAAATAACACTTATCAAAAGTAGTTTTGTTTCTACTTAAAATGGGTTTATCATTAATAATACATATCATTAACAATAATATGAAAAATAAATATTATTTTGTATATGTTCTTAAAAATGTGAGAAAAAATGAAAAAAAAAAAAATGCACTATACATACTAATTTCAATCACACTTACACTGTAATAATTTCAATCACACACTTACAATATAAAATTCACAATAATATGAAAAATAAATATTGTTTTGTATATGTTTTTAAAAATGTGAGAAAAATGAAAAAAAAATGCACTATACATACTAATTTCAATCACACACTTACAATATAATCAAAGAAACCAATAATAAATTCAACAAACTGATGGTCAAAATAGTTTGTAATGGTGCATCTACAATAGTGATTATCTTAACCGATAGAATAGTTTTACGAGGGAAACAAAATAACTAACA
>SNQJ01S0038926.1:7299-48365 GCA_010110895.2 Picea sitchensis | reverse complement strand
ATTGATGAGGGCTTTTGGTTGAGGTACATGTTGAGTACATGGTTGAGACAAGTAGTTGATGAGTTGGCACATACATGAGGTGTATAGTTGATGATGTTGGTACATATTGATGAGTCATAGTTGATGAGTAGTTGACAAATGATCGGTACATACTTGGTACATGGTTGGATGCACTTGTTTATGGTACAGGTTGATTACAGGTTATTTGGTATAGGTTGGTGCATAGTTGATGCACTTGTTTATGATATAGGTTGATTACATGTTGAGGTATAGGTTGATGCATGGTTCAGATTTATTGGTATAGGTTTACAATGGTATATCTCACAGTGACAGGTTGATAGTGGTTCCATCATTCTACTTCTACTTCAGGGTGGTTGGACGGGGCAAGGACAGGTGGTTCTTGCCACCTTTTGGTTGTAGTCGAAGAACATAGGGGGTTGTAGCCTCCTTCTGGTTGTAGCCAGAGAATTGGGGAGTTGGAGCTTCCCTCAGGTTGTAGCCTGAGAAACTAGGGGGTTGGAACCTCCTTCTAGTTGTAGCTGGAAAACATAGGAAGTTGGTGCTTCCAATGAATATAATTCTTCAAGACATATAAGAAAAAGAATTCTGTGGTTTTCTCCCGATTTGGGTTTCCACGTAAAACATTGGTATACTATGTATGTGTATGTTTGTTCATTTGTTCATTGCTTATTTACTTTTCAGTTATTGGATGATAATGCTTCATTGATATAACACTTGGATTATATGGTTAAAAAGGATCAAATTGTTCTATTACTGATTCACCCCCCTCTTAGTAATCCAACAAATATATGGGTTTTCATGTCACCAAAGAGTCATAATGAAATATAATGAGGTCAATTCAAATCAATTAGAGTTATTCTTGTCATGGTTCATAGAATTTCATGAGCTCAAATTTGTTGGAGGCACGTGGAATCATCAAGAAATTAGAGCATTGCACAACTACCTAATGTTGCGCAATTAGGTTTTGAAGTACAACACTATATGATAGGTATGAGTGGCGAATTAATTTGGTTTTTTCATTGAAAATATCCATATTCCATGAAAATAAACCCCTTGCATACCTCTATGCTTCTCTGCAAATATGAAAATCTCCCATCCAATCTTGTTGTGCACGAGTTGCAGGGGGTGTTGCTCATAGCACTACGCATCATCACCTACCTTACGTTTACACCCTCTAAATGTTGTTTCAGGTTCTTGGTTAAAGTTTGAAAGGAAAACCTTTATTATGAACCAAAAAACTCAAGCTTCACCTTAAAACATATATCCCTTGATACATCAAACATAATTTTTCTCATTCAGTGCGCATATGCAAGAATTGCATTTTACGCTGCTCACAATCCTTATTTTTCATTTTTGCAGGGAAATTGATACATACCAACATCATGGAAACTCCATAACGAAGGAGAAGGAACACAAAGGTTGGTGATATTTCCATATTTGAGCCTCAGGGTCTAAGGTTAGTGAATGCAGATCCAACAATCAGAGCTTATTTTGAACAAGTGGGTTGGATCAGGTTGTGTGAAAAGTTTCAAGGGTACATCATACATTAGGTTGTGTGAAAAGAAAATGTGTTTTCTTTGAGTTTTAATGGCATTGGGGCTAAGGTCGGAAACATACAGTTTCAGGTTTTTGAAGCCACCATCGTTACTGCAACAAAGATCCCTACTTGTGGAGAACATTGGTTCAAAGGTATGCAATTGGATCTAGCCTGCTATCATGAATTTTTGAAGCCTGAATTTAGAAACACTGATTTTGGAGCCACCATACCCAGAGAACTTCTAATATAGAATCATAGTAATTTTTTAAGGGTAATTCAAAGGTTTTTTACATGTGAAGGGAAATTCACTAGGGTTTACCAATATTATATCAGGATCTTAATGCACTTCGCTAGTACGAAACCCTTGAATCTACCATATTAGCTTTTCATAATCCTAGGGAAGATGGATGATAGAGTATAAGTAAGGAAAGATTAAGGAGAACCTAGCCTCTTCCATTTTTCATTGATAAAGTTGCTGGTATTAGAAGAGATTAGAAAGAGGAATCGTGATTGGGAAGCTTTTGTAGCATCATCACATACATCAATTGATTATTTTATCATCCCTCAGAGCATGAGAGATACACCTTCATCTATAGAAAATACCACCACATATGTCCCTAATATTTCTATCAAAAAGAGGGAAAAGGAAACTAAGGAACCTGCAGTAAGTCAACAAGATAAAAAGAAGGGAAAAAAGCTCCAATTCCCCCCATAAGAGGTCATAGCTCCTAGAAAACCACTTACTAGGTCAACAACTAAAAGGATGCCTACCATGCACACATCACAAGCACCTGAGGAAGATCCAAAAGCCTTCACATAAACATACTTTCCTAATGACAAAGACAACCTAATCATTGAGATGGAAGAACGGTTAAAGAAAGCCCATTTTTTCATGGCATAGTTGCAACATGAAAATAGGGAAATGAAGAAAAAATATTTGGAACAGACCTCTAAGAAATATATCCGAGTGATAGGTGAAACATCAGTTCCTTTGACTCCAACAAGATCCAAAACAAAGGGTAAATGGAAGGCATTGGATCAAAGTCCAGAAGTGAAAGAAATACCTAAAACTATTGTTCCTTTGACCAAATCCTTAGCCATAAAGTTGAAAAATCAGGAAGAACCTCCAGCAAATAAGTGCACTACTTGTGATGAGGGTCGGCATACTTTCAAAAGATTAAGAAAACAACTGAGAGAAGCATAAGATATGATAATCCAGTAGAGGGAGGAGAATAGAAAATAAAATATGAAATGTATAGAACTCCTAGATGATTGTGAGCCTGCAATAGACAATGCCATATTCATGGTGAAGAAAAGAATGTCTCTACATAAACAACTGAAGAACACATATCAACAAAATATGATTTTGAGAAAAGAGAACAAAACCCTCAAACAAAAATTGCAACAATTGGAGACAGATAAGAGGGGGAAGGGAAAGCTTGATTTGCTTGTTGAAGCAACAAAAATTTGAGTCCCTGGAGTTGGATTCATCAATTTTTCCTTTTTGTCAATGAGAAACAGAAAAATCCCTAACCCTTATTATCAAAATCCCCTAAACATTTGAACATGGAATTCTTGTGCACAATGGTATTTTTTTTATGGATCATTATACATGATCATTTCGTTTCCCTACTATGCATTGGAGTCTTAGTTTTGATCTGTAAATAAATTTTTTACAGTTGTGCATTAGGTACATTGCGCAACTGTAACAATCCAATTTCAAGCAGTTGTATGAAGTTGTTTGTCAAAGTTTTGAGTGGGAATCTCAGAGTGATAATGAGATATACATTTAATGCATCAACATAAGGAGTTTATGAATCAAAAGGTAAAGTGAGCTATTTCATGGCAGTTTTACATGTATCAAGGTTTTAAGGTTTGATAGGAAAATGTGTTTTTTGAAGCAGGGAAGGAGTTCTAGGGAACCCTACCATGACTATGAAGTTATTGTTACTATCAAACATCATTGTAAATAAACCCAGGTCAGAAAAAGAAATAAAAGTGCAGAAAGAGAAATTGTTGCGCAACTATGTTGTGTTTCTATTGTAGGTTGTTGTTGCACAACAAGCATGTTGCGAAGCTATGACAAAGTTTCAAGATTGCCTTCAAATCAGTTTGAATGAGTCATCAAGGTGCACCATTGTGTCCACATTGAATGAAAGGGTCGAGAGCATCATATTAGGGACTCGAGGATTTGTTTTAATCAGGTTGTTATGTGAAATTAAAGAGTCAAGTTTGACTTCTTCTTAGCAATTTGTTCAGATTTTATAGCCAAATATATTGTAAATGTTAACATTATCATAGGATGGTAGCTGAATTTGAATTTTGGGAGGATAGGAAGACATTTTTGTATATATTTTATGAAGCTATGAGAGCTTAAGGTTGGCAAGTGTGTAAGATAAGGATTGTTGAACACATTTTGTATTTCTCTTTGATATTAAAGAAATTTGTTAGATTAGAAGCACCTGAGATTTGACTCCATAGATACATGTGATTGTGTTGCTTTATGCATGTGATATTATAGCTTTTTGTCTTCTAGTTTAGATACATCTATGTGATATGGCTTCTTCTTTATGTTAATGTGAACTATATGTATCCGAATTCATTTGCATTGGTGATCCGGATTTTATGAGAAGAATGAAATAAATACAGATTATTAAAAGATGCTTAACCCAAAATAATAGAGATACAGTAAAACTGGTTTTCTATTCAATAAGGAAATAAGTTGAAACTGTAAAATGCAATGAAAAACAAGCTTGTTGGAATGGTGACGACTTATCTCTGAGAAGATATGTGATGGTTGCGCTCATTCGAAAGAAGATGATTGAAATGAGGCTCTGAAGGCCTTTTTACAATAAACAGGAATTTCAAAAATCCTAGACATCCAAAAATCTAACCCTAGGAGATGAAGCACCAAAATTCATGTGGGCCCCGTTTGGGTAAGTTAGTACATCAATTTCTCGGGATCGTAACTTTTTCATACGATATTTGTTTTATGTGCACGATAGCCTATTGGAAAGGTATCATCGAGAAGATTCATTTTGGAGGCTCAATCAAAGCCTTTTCCTATTATTTAGAATCTATATACCGAAAAAAATTCATTTAGGCCCTCAAAATGGCCCCGTAAGTTAAAAACTGCTAAAAATATTAAATTGCCAAAATTGCCAAAAAACTATTTTGAGTGAGTTGGAAAAGGTTGGTGGCTACCGATATCCACCTGGATCAATCCTCCCTCATTAGGAAGAAATTGTATCCATTGCATTGAGTTCCCCCATCAAATGAGGAAATTTCTGTTGAATTTGGTCTCTGGTGAGCCACTTGCCTTGGTTTCAAAGCTTCCCTGCTATGATGACTCGATAAAGTTGGATCCTTTGTTGTCAAGTTCCCTTGATATGTTTGTCCAAAATATGATCATTGGATGCCTATTGCATTTAGTCAATTTTGATCTCTGTTGGTGTCAACTACTCTATTATCTCTGAGGTGTCCAATAATGGTGGGAAATATGGCCGAAGGAGGGCCACGTTGAAGACTGGGTGCATGGAAAGGAAAGGGGGAATGTTGAGCTCAAAAGCATTGTCACCCACAACCTTGGTGATGGTGTATGACCTATAATAGACTGGGAAAAGCTTCCTATGGGGACCTATAAGGCATTATTTCTTCAAGTTCAACCAAAATTTGTCTCCTACCTAAAACTAATGTGGTACCCGATGTTGATCATGGCGCTGCTTATACTTGGCATTAGACTTTTGTTAAATATATTGAACCTATTGGCAGATGTGATAGATTCGCTCAATGAACTGGGTGGTTTTTTCAGCTTCTGGTGGAGCAGGGGACAAGTCGGTCGAGGTGGTCACCAGGGGTAGTGCAACATCTATGGGGCCCAATGGTTGAAATCCAAACCCAACCTGAAAGGGGATGTGGCCAGTTGAGTTATGCAGGGCTTGGTTGTAGCTATGTTGGAAATAGAGAAAACTCTCATACCATGTGTGGGGTTTTTTTTAATTGTATATGCACATTATATGTACGATCATCCAATTGACGACCTCAGTTTGGCCATATTTATGGGGGTGGAAGGCAGTGGATTTGGTGAGCTTGGTATCCAGCAGTGACCATAGGCTCAACCGGAATGTGTTGAGGAACCGACTGTCACAGTTTGAGATAATGGTTTATGGGATCCCAAAATGTACCCATACTCATTCAAATAAGATCTTGGTAGTGGCTTCTGTTGTTATTCTCTTCTTGCAAGGGGCTAGAGTCGCCATCTTGGAAAAGTGATCAAAAGCCACAAAAACACAGTCATTTCCCCTCTTGGTGGATGGGAGGCCCGACATGTAGTCCATTGAGATGGATTACCATGAACTTTCAGGAGTAGGCAGAGGGGTGTACATGCCTTGTTTCTTAGTGGTTGGTTTGGAAATCATGCAGGCAGTGTAGGACCTGATATACTTTCTGACATCCTGTCGATGTTTCGACCAATAGAAATGTTTCTGCAGCACTGCCACTGTCGTTTCAATGCCCAAGTGTCCTGCCACCCAACTGTAGTGAGATTCCAAACTCAGCTTCACACGCTCTCTTGATGGAACACAAAGATGTCCCAAACGACACAACAACCCGTCTTGAATATGGAAATTAGTGACCACTGAGTTGGTGCCCAACATTTGGTAGGTGGTGGAGAATTCAGGGTCTGTCTCGTAGAGGTGGGGCCATCCGAAGGTTGTGTGGCAGCAATAGTCTAGCACCATGGTACTTCCTATTTTATACTTGATGTTGAGGTGTTATTGTTTTAATTATGTGGACCACTTCTGATGGCGGTCATTCTGCAATTTTCCTTGGGTCTGCATGAACTGTAGTGGTTTGTGATCAGTGTGGATGGCTGTCTCCTTCCCAAGAATGTAATGTCTCCACTGGAGGAAATCTTGTAGAATGGAGTACATTTATTTTTCATAAGTAGGGTACTTACGGAAAACATTTGATAGTGTCTCACTATAATATGCAACAGGGTGGCCATGTTGAGTGAGAATGACGCCCACAACATAGTCTGAACCATTTGTCTCGATCTCAAAGGGATGTTGCAGGTCTGGTAATGAAAGTACTGGGGATGAAAAAAAATTCTACTTCATGTCATCGAAGGCTTGTTTTTGGGACATGCCCCACAAAAATATTTCCTTACCACCACCCCTAGTTACTTGGCTGAGGCCCCATGCGATATGAGAGAATCCCAACACGAACCTGCGATAGAAATTGGTGAGGCACAAGAAGATCTGAATTTCAGTGAGTGTGGTTGGGGATGGCAAGTCACAGATGACCTAGATATTGGATATATCCACATGCACACCATTCCAATCAACGATGTAGCCTAAGTAATGGACCCTGTCCATGCCGAAGGAGAATTTTCCAATTTTTCATATAGTTTGTGATGCCACAGGGTGTGCAGAACCTACTGAATATGCTTCAAGTGTTGCACCCAAGTCTTGTTGTACATAAGAATGTCATCCAAATACACCACTACAAAATTATTGGTGAAAGGTCATAGGATATCGTCCATCATCCTCATAAACATTTTTGGAGCATTTGTCAAACCAAAGGGCATGACCATCCATTCAAAAAGACCTTCTTTTGACTCAAAGGTGATCTTCCATACATCTTTCTATTCTATTGGGACTTGGTGGTAGCCAGAATTTAGATCGATCTTACTAAAGTGTGTGGCCCCCGTGATTTGAACAAGGAGGTTGTCAATTCAGGGAATCGGGTACCATTTTTGGACTGTGATTTTATTCAGGGCCTGGTAATCAATGGATAGTCACCAGGTACTGTCTTTCCTCTGCAAAAACATGATTGGGCTCCCACAAGATGATGACTTGGGACGTATTTTCCCCTTCTGGAGCATTTCTTGGATCTTCCTCTTGATCTCCTTGTTTTCTAACAGAGAGCAGCGGTAGACTGGCCCATTGGGTAGTAGTGTGCATGGGGCCAAATTGATGGGATGCTTGACCTGGAAGTGTAGAGGTACCCCGGTAGGAGAGGAGAAGATATCTGAGTATTCTTCCACGAGCTTATCCACTTTCTTTATTTGTGTGGAGAGATCAGTCTGGAGGCCCTGGATGTGGCTGCGATATTTTGCTCACTCTGAGAACGAATCACGAAGAAGAAAAATTTCCCAGTCTGAGAGATGACCTTCCTCCATTTCTTGGAAAATATCAAGAAAATATCACTAGGAGGGACTGCCTCATGTATCTTGTAAAATTTCCTGTTCAAAGTAATAATAATACTACGAGGCCTAGACTCATATAAAACATGACGTTCCCATAAATGAGGTTGTCCCAAAATAACATTACAAACTTTGAGAGGAGCACCATCACATAATACCTCATCTTTGAAGGTCTTGATGTCGTACGATAGTCGACACTGTTGGCTGATGTAGAGATCGCTTCCTTGGTGGATCCATCCAATGGTGTAGGGTTGTGGGTGCGGGGTTGTCAGAAGGGCTAGCCTGTTGATGAAATTTGTTGAGATGAGGTTCTTATGGCTACCGCTATCAACGATGAAGTATAGCGGGGTGCCTTTTACCCACATCTGTGAATGGAAGAGGCGCTCGCCTTCTTCATTAGGGGGAATTTGGTTGAAAAATGGTCCTACCAACCCTAATACAAATTCCATGTCATCATGTATTAGCCAATCAAAATATTCCAAAATTTAAAAGAGGTGCATGTCTTAAACAAATTTTTATTATATAATTTGGAGATAGTCACAATTTTTTAATAATATATTGTGTATACTCTACACATAATCTTTGCCCCGGCTGCCCAAAATTCAAAATTGTCTTGGTTATCGAGCATTGAATTATTGTGCTTTCCCATTATCCAATAATTATAATAAATGAAGGAAATAGTGTATTGAATAAATATTAATGCATTCACATGCTTCACATTACCAACATTCTTTGGCGCATTTTTGTGTTACCACTTTGCTTGGACACCTTCGGGTTTTGAAGTTTATCTTTTCCAATTTGTAGACGAGGTCCCCCGGCCTTCTTCCTAATTTATTTGGATTGAACCAAACCAATCATCCACTACTCCTCTCAGGTTTGGATGCTTTGGTATTATGCTACTCAGTCAACTATATCAAATGCAATGACTCCAAAGATGGAATGAGTCATATTCATATTTTTTTCACTTTAGAGGAGGTCAGTTGGGACGAAATTAAAATCCCTATATGCGATTGTTCAGAGGTTTAGAGGTTGCAGAAAGGTGCACTAAAGGAGCATAATTTACTAGCTAGAAATTCACACTTTGTTGATAATAAGAGGAAGATTCACTGTCACTACAATACAGGCTGAGGGTTACTACAATCCTTGTAGATGTCACTTGAGGGTTTGGTGGGGTTGTTCCATCTTTGAAAGGAGGTTATGAGGTGTCATTCCAGCGCTATAAACCCTTACGAGGAGGGTCTAACCTTGCAATTTCTTCCTGAAGAAGGGTTGAACCCTAGAACTATCAACATAGTGCATATCACGGACAAAGGGGAGATGACAGAAGGACAATGAGGGCATTCTGGAGGACTAGAGTTTTTCTAGGAGTCCTTTAAGCATAGGTTCATTTGTTTATTATTGTGATAGATACTAGGGTTAACTATGGTGTATTTCTATTACAATATGCTTCTATAATAACAAACAAATTGTGGGTAATTGGATTATGTGACAACAACCCTAAGGGGGGTTTATTGCTGGTTTAATACTGCTACTGTTGGTACTAAACATTGATGGTTTGAATACTTTGTTGGGATACTCTTTACTGATGATATGGATATTGTTTAATGCTGTCACTACTGGTTTCTTGTTTTCGGTGGACCTAACCCCTTTTCCAAATCCCTAAAACCCTAGGGATATTACACATGTTTACTAGGGTGTCCATCCACAAATGTGGAAAACCATCCCTAGGTTTCATTGCAGTAATTGGTTTCAATCCCTGTGGATTAGGTGCACTAGTTTAGACAAACATATTTATTGAACTTACTTGAGTTTTTCCTATAACTGCACTAGTATTATAGGGCCTCCTTTAATACTCCTCCAATAGGTTATGAGTTTGAACTCATAAATAGTTATCCTGAGATTCTTTTTGTACAGTAAAGTCATTAAAGTTACCGGGCTCCAATGCAATAGAAAGGAGCAAGCTAATCATGGAGCATTCTTCCCTTCTAGGCGATTCTTTGTCATCATGTCAACTCTTAGTGTGTTACCTTTTTAATACCTACAATTACATTTTCTCTCATCTTGGTCTCTTGAAATACTGCATTCATGCATGCTTTATGGCCACTTGTACCATCGATGGAAATAGGGAATGGTCTAGGTAGTGGAAAAGAAGTATCTTGAGGAAAAGTATTTGGTGCAACTGGAACAAATGAGGAACTATTTGCCTTAAATTATGTAACGTTCACTCCATTTGGATTCCAAGTTGGTCCTACTGGATAATCCCATTAGGCCTGGCACAACAAAACTCCTTTAAATATTTTTTCCCTCTCAACACTGACTGCTATCATTTCTCTTGTTGCTAAGATAAATAACTAGATTTGGCCAAGGGATGTGCCTAATATCACAAAATCATCATTGCTTCAAAATAGAAGTATGAAAAAAATGACTTTTAGGAGAATCCCAAGGCTTTGTTGATCCTACTGATGTAAAAAAACACTTGAGTCATATCTAAATATTATAGACTGTGGTTTTATAACTTATTTCCAGCCAGTTTCAAGCCCTATCCTACCTTTTTAAATCCATATTTCATATGTATCCTACCTATTGTTTTCCGATTCAAGCCCTATCTCTACTCCCTCTCTAATCAATTTATGAAATTATTGTTCCTTGTTGTTCTTTCTAGTTATAAGGATGTTAGGATTTTCTGGTCAATGTTTGTTGATTACAAAGGTCTTGTAGCTACTATTTTTGGATTAGGTATTTCAGCCTAACATTTCTAAAATTCCCAAGAAACAAACCTAAAAGATAAGGGGATTCACGATCCTTGTTGTTGTGTTCACTGCAAAGAAAATGATGAATCTCTCTCACTCATTACTTCCACTTGTTCAAGCGGTATAGGATGCTACTTCATTTATAAGGAGATTTCATTTTCCTTCTATGATGGTTCTCAATGTGGAACAACCTTTGATGCTCGGGCATATTTATACATTAATAGATGTAAGGGGAAAGGAGTCTTGAGAAGTGTTTTGAATTTTTCACTTAAAATCTTTCTGTTGAAGGTGGATTGATAAGAATAAAACAATTTTTCAAGAGTTGATTTTAATGTTGAAAGAAATGTAGCAAGAATGAATATCATGATACTACATAGTAACAAACTATCCTTCTTGTTCAATTATGTTGTTTACATTGTTGTTCAGTGTGGAATTTCTATAATCTTGTTTAATTCAGTTGCCGATGATTTTATTTGATTCCCATACAAAAATCCCATAAAAGAAAATATAGGAATTCCATTTTAGTTAATTTGAAATGTTGTTGAATTGAATTTCTTGTTAACTTTTTCCTATGGATCCTTGGTATTTTTCTTGCAGTGAAATGGGCACTCGTAGATCCTCAAGAAAACTAGAAACTATTATAGTTGAGAATGAAAAGGATGAAATGGGTAAGTGGATCATGTTAAGGGTGTCCATTGGATCTTGGGTTACTTTGCAACCATCAAGGAATCAAATTTGGGCAAAAAAAAAAGAAGACTAGACGATTTAAAATGTCATTGGAAAGGTGTAGTAAGGGAATTTAAGTGGAGCCAACATGGTGAAAAGGTGGAGAAGGTGCTTATAGATCATGTGTATGATCGAAAGGACATACTCAAAGAGTTTGTTGCGAAACAAGAAAAGTTTCCTCAAATTGGACTAAATTGTAAGGGCTTGTCACTTTGTAAGCATTGAAGTTTTTTTTCATTTTTTTTTTTTTAATTTTGGATTTGAGTATTAAAATATGAATTCCCTAGATTAGATGGATACTTAATGTGGTTTATATTGTTTATGTGTATCTTTGTGCATTTTTTTATTTTGAAGAATGGTAGCCTGTGGAGAGTATTACCAGTATTTTACGTGTTTTCCATTCACAAATAGGAGAGATACTCTATGAGGGAAAGAATTCCATGTCATTGAGGGAAGAAGGGGTTTGGTTTTATAAGACTTTTTTCCAATTAGTAAAAGGGTTGGACGAATTGAATAAGCCAAGTTATCTACCCTTCATGAAATTGGCTTACCAAATTCCAATCCAACATTAATTGATTGCATATGTTCAAAATTAGTTCTTGAAATTCAATTTGGTATGCGGGATAAGGGTGGTGCATGTGATCATTTTGGTATGCACTTACCATTTTTTTTTTTTTAAGTGTTCAAGGAATATGAGTCTATTCGAATGACTAAGAATACATATTCTTGCACAAACCCCTCTGAAATGTTATTATCCAACTTATTTTACTATGGATGGAATACAAGATTACATCTTGTGAATGGATAGCAATTAAAATGTGTGTTGACTGTAGAGACACTTCGTTTTAGGTAATGTTTTACAATTTTGGTTTTTCCTTTTCTTTGACTTTTACAATGTTTGACATCACTCTCTAACTATTTTTTCATTCTCTTTAACCTATAGATATTCAATACCGAGATAAAATCTCTATGTTTATTTTAAGTTTCAGGGTTTTAGGTAGATAAGGGAGAACATGGATTGGATTTGTATGCCAATAGAGAGAGACAGTGACATTGGCACTCATTCTCCTCTAATATCCATTGATGTTTTGAAGGATGGTGCACATTTCAAAACATTGTACATGGAAGAAACTAGAATTTGTTTGAAGTTAGAAGACACCTTGAATTCGAAGAGGAATTGAGCCTTGAGGAAGACTTCTATTTTATTCACAATGGAAAAGCATGAGAATTTGATAGTTTATGTATGTTTCTTCATTTTATAAACATATTTTATTACTTACATATTAATGATTTCTTTCGGATAGATTGGTAAAAGATGAGAGAAGAGCATCATGTGCAAAAGGTGTGTTCATCCCCATACATTATAAATTAAAAGAACATGACACAAGGTGAATCCTCTCCAACCATATGTTAGGAAACTCTTTTGATCTTAGTTGTGATATCTATATTTTAGAACTAATTTTGAAATTTCCTACTTCAATTTATTTTGGCAAGAGAAGGTATGATTTTGTTCACTGAGATTTTTTCACATAATTTGTATTACTTGTTATTTATTACTACATTTCTAGGCCAATATTTGATGAAATACAAGTGTTTTAACTCAACCTCTTTTCATCACATGTACATGTAAATAAATGGAAAATCAGATGGACTTTCAAAGGTTGGTCTACAGTTGGAGAATGGACAGTGGCATATTCAAGAGCTTAATGATAGCCAACACTCTGTATATTTTCATCCCACTTTGTGTTGAGCTTATTCTGGATGGAGGAGTATATATTGATTTTGATGTAATGGGGATTTATGAGGGTTATTGGTTTATTTTGATTATCTATATGGAAAATTGTTAAAACCTTTTTGATAAATCTAAGTTTAGAACTCCGAGTGTTGTTCGGAGACTAGTTTTTTTCTCCCTTGTGGAAGCCAACATTTGTAATATTCTATACTATCAAGAAAATTCCAGATGGGAAGTAGTTATTTCCCTCTCTCTTTTTAACATGACATAAATGATTAAATGCATAAATTTAATTCTATCTTAATATGAATACAATTACATTTTTTCCAATGAAAAAAATGTATTTTGCTCCAAGTTATCAATTGTTTCCCTAAATTTATTACTACATTTCTAGCCAATATTTGATGAGCTTTTGTATAATGGTTGAATTAGCTGACTATAAGATGATCCCAAGTCTAGCATATTTTTTGGGGAGTTTAATTTTTTCCATTCTATTCCTAATTGATGAATATAACAACGATAGACTTGGGGAGTGCAGATTTTCATTTCCATTTTCATTGTTGAGGATAATGGTGTTGATGTTGGGATTAATTTACATTTTTCCAATGCTTAGGAGAATGATGTTTTTTGAGCTAGTTTATTTGGTATGGGAAGATGCATTTATGTATTTGTAATTTTTTTTTTGTACTAATCTAAATGTGCAACTTCAAATAAAAATGGTGAAACATGGCTGTGATCTAATAATGGATCCAAGAATATAGAGTATTTCCTATATATATCACATGTGAGTAATAATTTCATAACTCAAGGAAATAGCCAACCCTAACCCTCAGGTTTACATACAAAAATTGGATGAACGGTTGTCTGGTCCAATAAGATTGTTGAAAACATTGAGAGAAATGGCCTTATGAAACTATAGCCTTCCAAAAGTATTCAACATGTTTTCCAAGAAATTAAAATATGGCCACAAAAGCTTCAAGACTAAAAGTTGAAAATATAAACAAATCAAGAATTAAAGGAAAAGGACATTCAACTTCAAAAAAGATGATCAAGTTCAAGAAACTATTGGTCGTACTTGTTTTAGAAAAGAATCACATTGACGTTTGTAAATTTGATTGAATTTGTAAAGACATTGTCCATTGGGATATCATTCAAATGGTGTTACACTCCTAAAGTTTGTAAGGAAAAACAATGATTATCTAAAAATTCTAAATAAGAAATATTTTACATTGCTTAAATTAATAATCTCATGGTGTCCATGATACTTCCCGCGCAGATAATAGATACTATAGATTCTAAATATTTTCTCATTGTATATCATGCCAAGATAAACTCAGGGGTCCATCTTTCCCAATTGCAAAACAGATTGTTGTTGCTTTCCCCCTTGACATGGTTGTTTTTATGTTTGTGGATTGATCACAAGGCCACATTCGCATTGAATCAATCACTGATGGAAGTTCTGTACACATGCTTCTGATATCTCCCTAGCTTGGTCCATCTTACTTAAAGAGTTGAGGCATTTGTTATCCATCTCCGGAGAACACCTTTTAACACCATATTATTTCATGTTACTACTAAAATAAGACATTGATGCCTCTAGAAGACTTATTTAGCTCAAGACAAGAAACCATAATATGCATCACACCAAAAGACTCCTCCCTTGTAATTTAACATTGATATCATCTTCAACAGCTTTACTACTATTTCCCTCAATGGATTCTTCTTTTGGAAAAGAGATTAGTTTTGGAATAGACTTTCTCAAGTATCAATTTCATCTATCTAAAACAAAGGTACATCATGTAATTTGTCAGTGTCAACAATTCAATAGTTGAGATATTTGTAACTCTTTCCTTAGTGGAGATATGAAATATATACCCTATTTTATTTTTAGAGTAAAACTCCATTTCTTTTATGCCTTTCAGCTTAAATTTGTTGTTGATGATCACCATTAAACTATATCTTGGATTATTCCATGAATTGTCAAAAAATATTCCTGAAGCTATTCTTACTCAATCATTGCTCTTATCTTCATAGAATTTAAATCTAAACCATGGAATTATTCCTATGTTGATGGGTAGCCCTTGTACTTGTTTTTGGATAGTTACAATTTTCCTTGAACACGAAACCTATACTGCCATGAATTTTCTTCCTTGAATATCTGAGATTGGATGATGCACATTGGGAGACATTGTTTTATTGTAGATAGATCAAATTTTCAATCAGTGAAGGTCTTCTTGATCTTGATATCTTGTTCTTGAATGTGAATCTTATCTCACTATATTTGGTTGAATCAAATGCACTTTTACTTGAATGTCTATTTATTTATCTACTTGTTCTCACCCTTGGGAAGAAGATAGACATCCAAATAATGATTTTGCCCAAAATATTTATCTACTTGTTCTCTCATTTAAATCTTAGTTGGACACAATGTAAAACACAAGAACTCCCCTGTCTGTTTGAAATAGAAATGTTTAAAACTTAAATGGATTATAACTCTCTTCAGTTCGTTTTAACTCCCAACATTAAAGAAATTGAGAATTTGTTTTTTATGTACCAACCATAGTGATTCACACTCTGTTCTATTCACTTGTTATTGAACTGACACCATAATTGTTGATATGTGGAATCATGGATTACATTCCATAGTTACATCATTGATTGGGATTATCACTAAAAGGAAGAATTGTTTGGTCTATTGATTCATACACTACAACCAATGTCTTCAATGTATGCATTGGATGTAATTTCCTAAATCCCCAAGCATTGAATCAATTGGGCACTTAAATTTGTCGTTTATTGAATAGCTAGTGATTTTAACCTCCTCCATTGAATAAGCTGGTGAGTTTAACCCCCTCCAGTGAACTTCTCTTGGTTCAAAAGGTGGTGAGAAATCTACGACAACCCCTCTGGATGTGTTTTTTCTAAAATGACACTTACAACCATCACGTGTTCTATCAAATAGTTGTTTCAGATCTCCTATAATTATGAATCCAGGAAAAAGTGAGAAGTTCTTGTATATTGGTAGAGCATATGTAAACACATTAGTTGAAGTAAATGGAGTTTGGACTTTGTTCGCATAATGAAAATCCTATGTGGGAACCTTCAGTTACCAGTGCAAACAGACCAATGAAGTCTTCAACCTAAGCAGGAAACAAAGCCTTAATTCTAGGAAATTGAAAGTGAACCAAATTCAAACCCCAAATCTAAAAAGAGGTTGCAGAGAAGCATTGTTTATTTCCGTAGAGTATCCATATTGATGATATAGATGGGCCATAGGCCTACCATTTATGGGTCACATATTTCAATAGTAAATACTCGAAAAAGGACCGTGTCTTGGAAAATCCTAACTCAAGTGCTATTAATGCAACATAAATTAATACTAATGACAACACTTTCTGATGTAGTGTTTGATGTATTTTGAATGTTGAAGGATGATGTTCACTGATCATATTTTTTCTATTGCAGGGAATTTAAATTCAATATGGGCATGTGCTTCTTGTGCTAAAGAGTATTGGATTGCTTACCCCAATGCACTGACCATGATAACTCACTGTTATCTCCACATTTGGCCACTAAGGCTACCAACCCATCATTTTGTCTTGGATAAAAGAGCGTGGGATATTTTTCAACTATAAACTATATGCAACTAAAGATAATACCACAATTTTATTTATAACATTTGAGTCATAGTCCTAAAACTGATATAACCATTAGCCTAGTGGGTTAGATCAACCAATTAAAACAAATTGTTTCAAGGGGGAGTTCACTATGAGGTCTCCCTTTATAGTCTTACCAAGTTTCAAGTCAGAATAAGTCCCGTTGGGTTACCAACTACTATTATGGTTGAGGGTTAAGCTACCCTCCATTTGAATATGTTTTTCCTTGGAGAAAATAAACTCACATAATCATTCATCCTACTTAGTATAATTACCAAAAGGCTATGGAGTCCCAACAAGTTACAGAAAAGTACACGATTGTATAAAAGTCTGGAATCTATTGGTAGTATGTCACCCATAACATCCATAAATACTCTATCTATGTAGGTAGACAAAACCTCTATGCGCAACCAAAAATGCTAAGAATAAGAAATAAACAATAAAAGTAGAATGTAGTAGTAAGATATACAAAAGAGTAATCCTAGAGGAGGAATGTATAGTGGGATTAGAATCCCATTGGCTACTCAAAAAAGTAAAAATAAAGGTCCAAGAGGGAGACGAAAAAATTTGAACTTGGATTGATAGAGTTTACCTGGATACTAGGTTAGCATTATCCTACAGCTGGGTGTAGCTAGCATACATAGTAGATCCTTGATGGAACAACATATATGTCTTCTTAGTTTCTTGTGTGCAACAGAGAGAGCATAGTGATGGTGCAACACTAATCTTCTTTGGGAAGTGTGTTGCAGTGATAGACAATGAGAAAGTGAGGATGCATGTATGCACTAGTCTCATCATTTTCCTAGATTTAGAAATGTTGTTTAGATTTAGCATTCTAGTTAGCTAGAGTTTGCTTTATCAGTTGTAGCATGCATTTACTTACTACTATCTTTAAAGAAGGGTGTGGATCCATATGAAAGCTAGGGAACAACATGAGACTTTCTAATCTTCACAGATCTATAGGATGCACCAACAGGTTTGAATGTTTTTGTTTATCTCCAGTAGGAGGTACATTGTCCCTGGAAAATATTTATTTGTAACGGGGGCACACTAGTTGAGATGATTTGGGTTATGTTTGACTATGTCAGTTAGGGGCACTTCATGCATGTGTCTAGATACATTGCATTTCCCTATCTTAACAAGATATAAAGAAGATGAAAGATGCACCAATATATTAGTTGGAGAGTTTTAGTTTTGAGCTTATGCATTGTAATTTTCTTCTTTGCAGTTTGAAATTGAATACAGATGTAGTTTTAAGTGGTTCTATTTAGAGTGTTTAGAATATTCATCATTTCTAGCAGTACATGTTTGTAGATTATTGTAGCTCAGATTTGTAGTTTTGATGGAAGTTTTCAATTTTTAAGCTACCTAGGTGAAGGGTTATTTTTCTGAGTGCAGAATCTGCATACAATGGTTTGAAATTTAACATGGTATTAGAGTACATTGATTGAAATCCTCTAGATCAATGTATGGAATGCACTTCTTCCTATGAGAGGGAGTTGCGAAGGATTTAAATGTGTGTAATGCATGAACCTTACTAAGTGAAGTAGATTCAGACCTGTGATAGGTTGTTGGGTGAGATGCTCAGGATTTTACAGTGACTAGAAGGTTGTTATTGGACTTAGAATCTGAGATAGAAAATATGCACCTAGGATAACTTGTTGATTTTATTTCTTTTGTTTCTAGTATATTTTTTCAAGTGTGCATTTAGTGGTTACAATAATGGCCAGGTTTGGTCTCCAAGAGCATCACGTTTTGGAGGGCGCTTCCAACTAGTTAAAGTGGAAATGCACGTTGTAGAGTCTAATGCCCTTGTAATGTTGTAACAGTGTCAATCTGTCTTGTAAAATTATTCTCAAGAACAAACTCACTAGTGCTCGCATGAGAAAGACCAATATTGTACTGAGCTATCTAATGAAGATCACAAAGTTGAGAGATCATCTCACTATCATTGGAGAATATTTTGATGAGAGTGAGCTAGTTCAGATCACTTTGAATGGATTTGGTCCATCGTGACATTACTTTTTTCAATGTATTTGTACTCAAAAGTTACCCACTTTTGAGAAACCATGGGATGATTTGTTAGTGACAAGATAAGATAATTTTATTGATGTCCAACGAATGACCACAAAATTTGATCAATGGGACTATTGAGTACAATAGTGTTAATACAAAGTGAGAGGAAAAAAATGGCTCCTAAAGAAAGTAAGATGCAAAAAGTAAAGAAAAGTATTGATCTAAGCCAAGACAAGATACAAACACCTATATCGCTAATGAAAATCTGATCCAGGAGGCAAGAAAAAATAAACCAAGATAGAGGATAGAAATAGCATGAACATAGCAAGGCCCACTAGGGCTAGCTCCCTGAACATCTGAAACCAAATGGGGGAAACTATGGATAGAAACCTATCTGGAAGAGGAGATGGAAGAGAATCTGGTTTGCGTATTGTGTTTCTTCTTGGAAGAGGTTATTCGTAATCAAAGCCTAGGTGACCTTGTCTGACCTCTGGTGTGGGAAATGGAACAACATAATCATTGGGGCCTCTGGGATTCAGAAATGGGCCTCGCTAATCTAAAAGATGAAGTAACTCTGCTACCAATTTGTCTCTTGATACCCCTAGCATAAGGTACCACCTCAAAGAAGGAAGTGATCATTTGGGTGGAGAATGGTCTAGGAGAGGGCCCAATAGTATAAAAATAGAATCTAAGGGCCTCCTACATGTATAGTGTTAGGCATCTCTAGTCCAAGTATTGAAAGAAACATGAGAGTGTCTGTGACTCCTTGAACAGAAAATGAAAGTGTTCTTGGATCTCACAATAAATGGGACAATGCAATATGAAGTAATCCTCGGTCTTGAACTCTCATACATGGCACAACTCGCAAATCCTATTCACCCAATAAATTTGGTGCTTTGCCTCCACTCTAAATCTATGTGAACCCACACTAAACTCGCCAAGGGAATGAAAATAGAATGAATTAAGTGATGGCGAGTATAAAAGGACCAAACAATGAGTGTTTCTCTCAACTCCATAAAATGCTATACATAAAAGGCCATCTTCAGATGTAACTCGCTCGAGGGGTCTATCTAATTGACCTAAATATATTGTATGTATATGTCATCTCAAGTGATCTTGTTTATTTCTTGCCTCATAGGTAAGGGATGGCTAGGTGCATTAAGGGATGGTAAGGGTCGGTGTCAGTTTGAGGATGGGAATATTCTTCCTGTGTGGATGCAAGGGGCAATGCTACATCAAACCTCCTCCAGTTTATCAAGTTTCATCTCTGATTGGCCACAATCGGTTCAGCAAAAAGATGACTAAAATAGGACTTTGCACAATCATAAAAATAGGTTGTGAAGATGTGAATGTATCTCTCATGCTGTAATACCTATGTAAAATCTCAAGTAGGTTATTGTACTTTGGCATATAAGGAACACAAACCTCCTCCAGTTTCTCAATTTTCATCTCTGATTGGCCACAATTAGTTCGGAAAAAAGATGTCTAAACAATACATTTATGACACATCCCACTGAGTGATGACAATGACCGGAACATGAATTTTTTTGAAAGGAGCAGTAATAGACCTAGACACACTAGCGAGTGACCAAATTTTTATTTTGAAAACCTAATGACTTCTAAATAATTTCATTGTTTTGAGTTGTGCTAAGCTATGTTGTAACTATGCTGAATGAAATAAAGTTTGTCATCCCAAATGTGAATGTGCCTATGATTGTACATGCACAGTGGGAAAACAATAGTTTGGTTCAAAATATTTTCTTTCCCATCATTTTGCAGGTGAAAGACTATGGACATATCAATCCTTGTGTCTAACATGTTCTAGAGTGATTTCCAAAAATTGTTGATGAACTTAGGTTCATGGTATGACACAATGTATGTTGGTGCTCCAAAGTTGACCCATATGTTTGCAAAACAAACTTTGTTATGTCTTTTGTAAACTCAATTTTCTTGCAAGGTGAAAGTACTACCATCTTAGAGAACCTATCAATGACAATAGACACTGCATCATGGTTTTTTCATGTTGTTGGTAGGCCTATTAGAAAATTCACAAATATAGACTCTCGTGGCTGCCTGGGATTGAATATAGATGTGTTTTAGTGTCCTATAAGATATAGTAAGTCTAACTACGTATTTTCCTCTTGGATTGCTTGTTTTCCTCTGAGTTAATAAGGCCCTAGACCAAATTTTCAAACAAATTTCCAAATACAATTTGTTCATTGTTTAGCATGTTTAAGTCAGTGTTAATCCCTCCACATTTTCATGGTCATCATCATCTAGGTCATGGCTTAGAATTCATTTTTTCAATATATCATTATAAGGTCAGTCATAAATAATTAAAGTGAGTCATATTCATCACTTGGGTCACTACCATGGGAATTATCACCTTAAGGACATGTTGATATAAAGGCAAGGTGATGTTCCACATAAGAAAATCATGTTGTAGTAACATCACATAATATCACTCTATTACTCAAAGGAAAATCAACTTTTCAAAGCTATTAAAAGGCCATCCTGGTATATTCAATCGTCATTTTAGTGTTCTTAAACTCCTCTTTACCATCAAGGACCATATCAACCACTATAACATCGAAATTATCCATCAAAAGACTTACTCACATCCCACGCTGCATTTCTAGAAGCCCACACTACATTTCTGGTAGCCCTCGCTACGCGTCTAACAAAAGTGTTGCGCTTTTGAAAATGAAGAAAAGTAATTCGTTGAAGAGGTTTTCTTCACTAGGTCACATGTCCAACTTGTCATTAACAAGTAAGTGGGCCATATTCACACTACCTTTAGCCTTCTTTTGTTCATTTTATTCATACATCTCAGTAAAAAACCATCTCCTTGGGTTTTTCTACGTCTTAATCTTTCAGTCATATTTTTCCATTTTCTATTATACAAACCTGCATCATGTGCTTAAACGCCCTCACCTACACTCACTAACACCAATCCCCACTCTAAACAATTTCCCCAAGAGTTTAAACTAAAGTTAACCACTATTTTCCCTCCATCTACTAGACTGACCCTTATCCCCTGTTTCCACAAATTATACCTTACCCCTTCCCTTTCCCATTGAAAATTAGGATTTTCACATCATGGAAACTGGAAGCAATGATACTCAGAAAAGGAGGTACAATAAGGGTGGGAAAGTGTTCAGGTATGAACAAACAGAGATCAGATAAATCATGGCCTCACCTTTCATTAAGAAATTATTTGAAGATGTTGGTTGCCTAGGGTTTTGTGAAAGAATTCAAGAGGTTGGATGCCATGCTAAATTGACCATTCTCTTTTCCACCAATTTCAATAAGGATAAGACCACAATTGCAGGGGTAGACTTCACTATTTCCATAGATGTCATTTCCACAGCTACAATCAATCGCAATCATGGAGAAATCTGGTTTAAAGGAATGGATTTGGACATTGAAAATTACAAGGTTTCCCTGAAACCACACTATAAAGATACTCCAACTCATATTTTTCCCATCAGACAATTGCTAGATAGATATGCCCCATTGATGAAGATGATCATGAAATACTTTACATGTTAAGGGAGATTTTCAAGACTGTACCAATATCACATAAGGATGTTGATGCATTTCACTGCTATCAATCCCTTTAACTTGCCTCATTACTTATTCAGAAGCCTGGTCAAAATGATAGAAAAGGTACAAAGAAAAGGGAAAGATCAAAAAATAAATTTGTTTCATCATGGTTTGGTAAAGGTCATGGTCATACAAAAACTTTCAGAAATCAACATGCCTTGGGAGGATTTCATCCAGTCAATTTCTCTTCTGTCTACTACTAGTCAACCCAGTAGTCAAAACACTTCATTAGCACCACCAAGACCACATGAGGTTGGCTCATCCAATAGTCTCTCAACTAAAAAGACACATGTGGAAGAGATTATATAGACTTACCAGAAAGGGAAAAAATTGGTTTATTCCCCTAAGAGCACCAAGAAGATGCCTACACCCAAAATGTTGACTAGGGCACAAACTAGGCAAATGCCTGAGGACAATACAATGGAACAAGTTCGGGGAGAATTGAGCAGTCACCTAGGCATGCATATGACTCCCCATTGCAACATTTTGAGGAGGATATGCCTCATGAGCAAGAGATGTTTGACCATGCAGACAAATCAAATGAAGAAATCATCAAAGAGCAACAAGAACAAATACAAGAGCTAAAGGATGATCTTGCAAAGGAAAATAACATGGTGGCATTACTAAAACAAGACAACATACTTTTGAATTTGAATTCAATGCATCAAAATACCTCACTAGGTCATCCATCATCCAACAAGGCAAAAGACAAAGGTAAAATATTGATTGGTTTAGAAGAGCAGGTGGAAGGCAAGGAGCCAGTAAAGAAAAACCAGGTTCACTCTATAGGTGATGAGATTGATAAGCACAAGGAGTATTGTCCTGGGAGAGTAAACCAATACTTGGAGAAGCTATTTAAGAGTTCCAACAGAGACACCAAGCTGTAGAGAAACATGGCGAGACATTATTTCACAAGGAACCTGATTTGCAAAATTAGGCTCAAAAACATGAAAAAGAGGCTAAGGAAATCCCTAAATAAGATAAATAGGAGATATAGACTTGTTCTCTTGGATTATGAATCACTTATTGTGTAAACCCATCACACAAGGATTCCCATAAACAAATTGCTAGGAATTTTGACAATTTTTTAAATTTTTGGTATTTTGACAGTTTTGATGTACAGAAGAGCAGCGTGGGGACGTTGCGCTTTCTCTCAGAGGATATAAATGATGGAAAATTTACATGCTTGGATACTTATTGACATGTACTTCACAAATATATACTCTGTTGGAAATTTTAGATCACGGTGTTGAAGAAAAATCCAAAAAACATGATACAAAAATAGGTCTCTGCCACTTTTTCAAAACCTTCGCTGCATTTATGGGAGTAACTTTGGGAAAACATATTTTTCTCTGTCAAAAGGTATCCATTTTATTTTCTTCGGGTGTGTAATAAAAAATATATACCCTCAGGTTTCCATTGAGCCTTTCATAGCTGGATTTGGAGTAGTGGAAGGCTTTCAAAAGTCCTCTCCAAGGTTGGCTCTCTGTTTTTTATTGACGCTGCGTTTCTAGGAAATATTACAGTTTTTGAATTTGCTTTGTCAAAGTTGATTCCCACTGATGTAATTCGACTTATAGTGAATTTATAAGATGTAATTAAGTTTCATTGGGTTAAATTAGTTTTTTCCATGAGGATTTGATGATATGTAATGCTTGTGAAAGTCAAATTGAGTTAGTTGAGCTATTGGCCAGTTTTTTATTGTGCAAGAAACAAAGAACTTCGTGTATTTATCCATGTTTGCATAAGAGTGGGACCAATAGAAGTGTTTCTACAAAACTATGAGAACCTTGTGTATCTCAAAGTGACCTCTTGAATTGGGATAAGGTATTCCTAGATTAGATTGTTCCATTTTCCCTTTCCAGTACACACAAATTTACATGGAAATACAAGTTGTTGTGCAACTAGAAATTTCCACTAGAATTTACATTTTCTTGCATACACAACATAGTGCTTTTTTGTTTCAGGCATCGATTATTTTTCCATATTTCAATGCAAGTCCAAAATACATATCTATATTATTTATAAACTTCTCAACATGGTTGAGTTGTATGATTAGAGAATATGTGTATTACTTTTTGATTTATTGCACAAGTAGTGTAATGATCTTGCCTTGCAAAATTGAAACTGTACTTCCCGCTTAATTTTGTTATTACATGGAAAATCTCTTCATGATATATACATTTTTCTCCCATTTGGTGTTTTGGCATTCTTCTCTTCTAGCAATATCTAGAGATAGGAAGGTAATTGTTTGCCTCAAAACCTTATTTCCTTATGGACCATATTGATATGCACTTGCTTCTAAATATTTGTAGGTTCACTATATGTGAAATATGTGTTTAAACTTATGCATCTTTCCTCCAATGAACATAAATCTATATTAGGGGTCTCAACTTTGCAGTGTTGAGATTTTGGAGTTTAAAACACAATTCAACTGTAGTGATTATGAAGTTAGGAAAAAATATGAACAAGAGGCTAAGTAAATCCCTAAATAAGCTAAAGAGGATATATGGCCTTGATATATTGGATGATGCATCACTGATTGTGTAAACCCATCACACAAGGAGTCCCATAAACAAATTGCAAGGAATTTTGACAAATTTTGAAATTTTTGGTATTTTGATAGTTTTGATGTACAGAAGCACAACATGGCCACACTGCGCTTTCTCTCAAAGGATATAAATGATGAAAACGTTACATCCTTGGATAGGTATTGACCCTTACTTCACATATATATACTTTTACATGATAAAAAATAGGTCTCTGCCACTTTTTCAAGACCTTCGCTACACTTCTGGGAGTAACTTTGGGAAAACATATTTTTCTATGTCAAATTTGTCCATTTGATTTTATTGAGGTGTCTAATGACAACCATATACCCTTAGGTTTCCATTGATATTTTCAAAGATGGATTTGGAGTAGTGGAAGGCTTTCAAAAGTCCTCTCCAAGGTTGGTGCTATGTTTTTTATTGATGCTGTGTTTCTGGGAAATGTGATAGTTTTTTAATTTTCTTTGTCCAAGTTGATTCCCACTGATGTAATTCGACTTATAGTGAATTTATATGATGTAATTAAGTGTCATGGGGTTAAATTAGTTTTTTCCATGTGGATTTGGTGATATTTAATTCTTGTCAAAGTCAAATAGAGTTAGTTGAGATATTGGCCAGTTTTTTATTGTGCAAGAAACAAAGGCCTTCATGTATTTATCCATGCTTCCATAAGGGTGAGACCAATAGAAGTGTTTATAAAAAACTACGAGAACCTTATGTATCTCAAAGTGACCTCTTGAATTGGGATAAGGTATTCCTAGATTAGATTGTTTCATTTTCCCTTTCCAGTACACACAAATTTACATGGAAATACAATTTGTTGCACAACTAGAAATTTCCACTAGAATTTACATTTTCTTGCATGCACAACATAGTTCATTTTTGTTTCAGACATCGATTCTTGTTCCATATTTCAATGCAAGACCAAAATAAATATCTATCTTATTTATAAACTTCTCAACATGGTTGAGTTGTATGATTCGAGAATATGTGCATTAGTTTTTTATTTATTGCACAAGTAGTGTAATGATATTGCCTTGCAAAATTCAAACTGTACTTCCTGCTTAATTTTGTTCTTACATGGAAAATATCTTCATGATCTCTACATTTTTCTCCCATTTGGTGTTTTGGAATTCTTCTCTTCTAGCAATATCTAGAGACAAGAAGGTAATTGTTTTCCTCGAAACTTTATTTCCTTATGAACCATATTGATATGCACTTGCTTCTCAATATTTGTAGGTTCACTATATGTCAAATATGTGTTTAAACTTATGCATATTTCCTCCAATGAACATAAATCTATATTGGGGGTCTCAACTTTGCAGTGTTGATATTTTGGAGTTTAAAACACAATTCAACTGTAGTGATTCTGAAGTTAGGAAAAAATATGAACAAGAGGCTAAGGAAAGCCCTAAAGAAGCTAAAGAGGAGAGATAGCCTTGATCTCTTGGATGATGCATCATTGATTGTGTAAACCCATCAGTGATAAACATTGTGTAAAACTTTGTTAACTGGGATAAACCCTCCTTTTGGAAAACAAAATCCTATTGGAAATTACACTTCTGGAAATTATCCCCCTTTTGGTCAAAAAAATCCTCTTGGTCAACAACTTCCTCTTGGTCAACATCATCTTCTTAGTCAGTGGCTTCCTTCTGGTCAAAAACCTCCTATTGGTTAGAAACCTTCTATAGGAAACCCCACTAGAGGACCCTCTCAATTAGGATTTATGCAACCCACTGGTACCCAAATATTTAGTGGTGCTTCATTCCCCAGAATGGAAAGCACTCCATCAAATTTACCTCAAGACAATGGGGCTAGTGGAACTCGAGTTCCTATTGGCCAACCTTTCCACGCATATACTCCTTAAAATCATGCTAATGGTACACAAATGGTTATAGGATTACCCTATTAGGTTTACCATCCTAGTGGAACTCAGATGTCTTTAGCACTTGCATGTTCTCAACAGGGATATCCTCCTTCCTTGAGAGCTAATCCTTACGCTTCTTACCAATATCCTATATTTCAACAACTTGCGTTTAATCGAAATTTATCGTTCCTGGAAACATTAGAATTACTCGACTTATCACGGATAATGAATGATCCCATTTTTCGTTCTCCTTTTTGGACGCCTATCCTTTCCAAGTTACCAAGTGATATTCCAAAGTTTGATGGAAAACTTGGAGAAGACCCATGAAATTACGTCATGACTTATCATTTGTGGTGTTCTTCAAATTCCTTAAATGATGATTCTATCCATTTACTTCTTTTCAAGTGAACTCTTACTGGGAGTTCTTCTAAGTGGTATATAGAATTAGAGCACAGAACATTTCAAGACTTCAATTTGTTGGAAATATCTTTTTTGACTCACTTCCAACTGCCCATTCATTATGAAACTAGTACAAAACTTTTAAACTCATTACGACATTCGACATCGACTCATATTTCCGATCATATCCATGAATGGAGACGACGACGTTGTTTGATTAAATCCTGTATACCAAACTAATTGTTGGAATATTGGTTTACTAAGTCATTATTACCTCTTGTGGATGGCACTGTAACCAAGGAGAAATCTATTGCTCGTGCTCAGTATTTGTACCTTGTTTATTCACAATCTGGAACGTTATATGATCTGATTCTGCATGCTCCTCATCCATTGACTAATCCAACTACTGTACCTCCTACAAAATATCACATATACAACAGTGTGGTGGGTTATTTTACCAAGGACTATACAAGTAAACCTTCTAGTCAATCTAACCCTAAGAATACTCCTACCATTACCACTCAAAACACTTCAACTCCTGCTACTACTCCTGGTAAAATTTCTGAGATTGATATGGTCCAGTCCACAACCAATGGTAAATATCAACAACCTAGAATTAATAAAAAGGGAAAAAGAAAGGTTAAGCAAAATCTCCCACAACAGGAAAAACCCAAAACTCAACCTGTTGAGGATACGCAAAAGCATAAGACTAAATATCATTGTCTCATTTTTGAAGAAGAAAAATATACTAAGGATTGTTTGTGTCATGCTGATGTTAATAGTTTTCATAAAGGAACTTTAACTACACCTATTGTTTTGAAAAATCCTTTCCCATCTCAGCAGAATCAAATGTTTCGCAAGATCAATCCTCTGCCTCATGAAACTCTTATGTACTTATGTGACAAGAAAACACCGAAAGGGTTTTCATAACAAAATGTACCAAAGACTATCCTTCTCCCAATGGAAGTTTTGTTGATCAACCTTCTACCTCTACTCGTACATCTACATCTACTACACCTACTACTAGTCCTCTTCAAATTAATTAACCCAGTTCTGACATAGTGATCCGACCACCTCCAAAAGGCGTTGTTCGTAAGTCATCTTTTAACCTGCATGCATGAGCTGCTAAAAACTACAATATTGTATAAGAATTAGCTCAAGCACCCTCTGTGATGTTGTCCCTCAAAGTCCTTCAGACTTTCCCTGTGTAATGAAGAGCATTGTTGTCAATTATTGGTGCAGTTGATCCAAGTGATGCGAATATGGTAGTTTTTTATTTTCAAACTCATCTTCCAAGACTTCCCCACCAAATTGCTTTTGAAATTAAAGTTATTGTGTGGGAGAAAACCATTTTCCATATTGGTATTGATGGAGGAGCCTCAACCTGCGTAATGTCCATCAATTGTTGGAAAACTATCAGTTCTCCTTCACCCAATCAATCACCTAATATGTTAAAATCATTTTAAGGTAGAGGATTTAAACCCTTTGGAGTTCTCAATGCATTGCCCATCAAATTAGAAGGTCAAATAGTTATTTTTGAAGTAGAAGTGGTCGATGCACCCCTCGACTATAATATTTTAATAGGCCATAGATGCATTTATGCCATGTATGCCATGGTTTCTACCTTGTTTCATGTACTTTGTTTCCCTCATCAAGGAAAAATAGTAAGGCTAGACGAACTCGCCTACTTTAATTCTAATTCACGCAATGGTAATGTTCCTTTAATAGAAAAAAGTTCATATGTTTACAAGGATGTTGGAGTGGGTATTTTAAAAGATTCATCACTAATGGGAATGTTTCCACTCCCACTGCCTGACATTTCACCTGTTGTCGCTCATATAAACATGATTTCGACCGGTGCTAGTAGTTCCCCTGAATCATATGATCCTTGTGTACTACCAAGTCCTAAAAAATATGACATTTATGGCGATAAAATGACACTTAGTCCGATTGATTTGTATGATCATGCCATCCAATCTACGTTTATGTCCATTTATGATATTGTTGATCAAGCAAATCAGATTTTAGATGAATACTCTCAATCCTCTTGGATTATTTCTACAACATCTCTGGATCCTTTTGATGATACTTTACCTATTGATGAAAGTATCATGGAGATTATGTCTCTAGAATAAACTCCATGGGATGATATTCATCATCATTCCTCATTTCTCCTTAAGTTGGAGACTATTGAGAGTCATTTAGAATCTTCATTTCCATATGAGGTAATTGAGAATTACCAAACTCCCATCTTAATCCATGATGTTTTATCTAAATGGAATTTAGGGAACATGTCCATTACTATGCTAATTAATATCTCGGTAAATCCTAAGGTCGTGGAAAACATCCATATAGGTGGATCTCATTCCTCTGATGAAATTTGAACTTATACAACCCTATTCAAATAATTTTGTGATATATTTGTTTGGTATTATGAGGAAATGCCTAGTATTGACCCACAAATTTTCATTCACAAAATTAAGACATAAGCTGAAGACAAGCATGTTCGGAAAAAGATTCATCCTTTTCATCCATGAAAAGTCGTTTCTATTAAAGTTGAAGTTGAAAAAATTCTTAAAGAAAGTTTTATTTATCCTGTACCTCTGACTGATTGGGTTTCCAATATTGTTCCCATCATGAAGAAACAAGGAAAAATCTGTGTATGTGTTGATTATAGGGTTATTAATAGGGATTGTCTGAAAGACAATTATCCAAACCATTTTATCTACAAGATAGTTGATGATTGTGCCGATAGTTAAATCTTCTCATTTATGGATGGCTTTTCCAACTATAATCAAATAAACATACAACCATTAGATAATCATAAACCTGCTTTTATTTGTCCTTGGGGTACTTTTGTGTATAAAAAACTTACTTTTGAACTTAAGAATGTCGACGCTACTTTTCAACGAGATATTTCTTATGAATTTCATGACATTAAGCATAATTTTAACCATATCTTGACTATTTTCATGCACATTCCATGTGACGTCAAGATCATCTGACACATCTATGAGCCATATTCCTTAGATGCCGACATTACAATATGTGCTTAAATCCACATAAATGTGCATTTTTTGTGGAATCAGGATGCCTCTTAGGTTTCATCATATCCAAGAGCGATATTCTTGTTGATCCCTTGAATATTGAGGCCATTTTGAACTTACCTCCTCCTTCAATATTATGCCAACTCCAAAGTTTACAAAGGGAGGATTCTTTTTTATGTCGATTCGTTCCAAACTACGCTGAAATGATCAACGGTTTTAATCTACTTTTTAAGAAAGGGGTTCCATTTGTTTGGGATGGAATCACTCAAAATGAATTTGATGCTTTGAAGCATGTTGTAACTCATACACCATTGTTAGATCCCCTAGATTACAATCGATATTACGTTTTACGCATTTCCGCTTCTGACAGTACCATTGCTATGGTGCTTTTCCAAGAGGATGAATTGCATGATGAACATATGATTTAATATTTAAGTCAGAGTCTTACCACTTCCAAAATAAAATATTCACATGTGGAGGGAATTGGTTGTCATTCAAGTTTTCCAATGTTTCTGTCACTACATATTATTTCATAAAACCACCATCATTTCTAGTTTCAGCCCCATGCAACATATTATGACTAGGCAGGTTCTAGGGGGGAAATACTCCAAATGGATCATTATCCTACAAGAGTTTGATGTGGAATTTGAGAAATCTAAGTCAAAGAAATTTTTGGTTTTTTGATGAGTTAATTTTTTACCTTCTCTCAACTGAAATAGAAAGTGTGGAAGAAGATTTGATTCCTAATGAATCTCTTTTTTTTATCAGTTCCTCTGATCGATGGTATGGGGACATCATAATATATCTCCAAACCCAAATTGTTTTACCTGATTTCTCTAGTATTGAATGACGTCGAATTCGATACCAAGCTCGAAAATACATAATTGTTAGTGATACCCTTTATTGTCGTGGAGTTGATTCCATTTTTTGGTGGTGTTTAACACATGAATAAACCGAGAGAGCTCTTAATGACTATCATTCCAGAGCACGTGGTATTCATATGCCAGGGTATGCCACTACCCAAATAATTCTACAAGCCAGATTGTTTTGGCCATCATTCTTTAAGGATTTCATCCTTGCAGTCCAAAAGTGTCATGCATGCTATATCTACAATCGTAAGCTACATGCGCATCCTTCTCCTCTTCACCCCTTAGTTTCTGCTAGTCTATTTTCCAAATGGGGCATTTATTTCATGACATGTAACCCTCACTCGGCAAGGGGGCATGGGTACATTATTGTTGTTGTGGATTATTTCACCAAGTGGGTCGAGGCGATGCCTACATTCAGTAACACTAGGAAAATTGCATCTCTTTTCATTTTTAATCACATTATTGCTCGATTCGGTGCCCCCTAATCCATTTTCACCAATCATGGCACTCATTTTCGAAATTATATGATGTCATAAGTAACTGTCAAGTTGGGTTTACGGCATGAAAACTCAAATCCTTACTATCTGCAGGCCCATGGCCAAGTCAAAGTCGTAAACAAATTTTTGACAACGATGCTTCGTAGGATGATAGGGATTCACAAATCGAATTGGAATATGATGTTTTTTTCAACGTTATGGGAATATCAAACCTTGATCAAAACAACCACGGGTTTTATGCCATTTCAGCTGGTATATGGTTTAGAAGTCATGTTGTCAATTGAATGAGAAATACCATCCTTGAAACTAGCCATCAAATTACTTCCCAATACCACGGTCGAGGAAGAACGTCTTTTGTACTTGACACGATTATATGAAACTCGTCATGACGTCGCTTTGGATAATTAAACCCGTAAGAAATGTGTCAAAGATCAATGTGATAAAAATGTTATAGCTCGTGTGTTTTCTGAAGGTGACTTAGTCTTGTTATATGATCAAGATTGTGAAATATTGGGGGCAAGTAAATTCGAGCCCATGTGGCATGGCCCTTATATAATTAAATGTGTACTAGAGAAAGGATTCTATGAGATAGCGGATTATGATGGGATTCCTTTGGGTGAGCCTCATAATGGGATTTACCTGAAAAAGTATTATGATTAGAGTCATTCTACATAAGTGCTTTGTATATGTTGTACCATATTTTTGGTGTGCTATCTTTTTTCTTTTTGCAAACGATTTCTATCTTTTATTGCTTGTCTTGCATTGTTCTTGATTTGTAGATGTCGTCTCTCCCTTTACCTTACCTTGGATTTTCTAATGGTGCTAGCCCCAATACTCAGAACCTTTCATATGATTCATGGTAAATATACATGCCTATCGATGAGTTGATAAGTCTACGTGGTATATTCCTTGGTTGTGCAACTAATAATATCACGGAATATAGTGCACTCATTGAAATTTTGATTGAATCAATTTCACCTGGAATTCATCTCTTAGTTGTTCGAATCGACTCTCAACTTGTAGTATTTCAATTAATATCATTTATTCTATCATAAGTCCTACTCTATTGCGAGTATATTTAAGGGTTCATCTCTTGGAAAGAGAGTTTGACTATTTAGAGTATACATACATTCCATGAAATATAAATACATTAACAGATGCTTTGGCTAATTATGTACTAGATACACATTTTCAACATTTGTAAAATTCAAACACATAACACATTGTATAAAATAAGTCGAGTTAGAAGTCATTTTGTATTAATATTTTAGAAAAAAGTTTACAAAATCTGTTGAGACAATACAAAGCCTATGGATTTTATATATCACTACATGTTGATAACAAAAAAACTAAAATATCTTTAGTCATCTTGAGGACCACGATGCTTGTGGTAGAATACTACTGCCTGATCCACCCGTCGAAGAAAACGACCCATACGTCCAAAGACTCCAATAGTGAGATGTTGATAATGTCATGGTAGATCCTCCATGGACATGTCTAGTATATCCAAAGTGAGTCCTTCAAGGTTATGCTCTATATCCTTGATTTTTTCCATTTCTTCATTGTTGTGAGAAACTAATGCACCCAACTCACCTTGCTTCTGGATCGACGATGTTCCACCTGGCCTGACTAGTCCAACATCTACATGTCAAAAGTAATATTAGTCTCTTAACATGACAAAAAAAAACATTTAAAATATCAAAAAGATATAAAAATAAAATATTTGAAAATGTCCTTTTACCTAATTCATTCCAATGGACCTCCTCTGAAAGGAAAAAATCTGTATCTCCTCAAAAATCCATCGCTGCATATGCATAATCCTTAATCATAATGATTTGTTTCCTTAACCATTTGAAGAATATCTGTCCATATGAGATGATAGGACTGACACCATGGCGTCACTTTATATCTACCCACCTCTTCATTTGAGGCTCTCGTGGGGTAGGTTCATCCATATCTATATATTTTGGACACATCACTGGAACCATTTCTAGGAAGAAGGACACCAAAATTGAACCATAACCAAATTGTTTCATATGGCATGTTTTACATTTTTTCAATTGATCCTTCATACTCTCAAGGATTCCTTCACACTAGTTAAAAAATATAGGATCCATACATTCAAGTGAATACTGCATTTGGGCGTTAGTGGCCAAATGTGGAGCCACACTTCTGGAAGCCTGAGTAATGGCGAAGAGTATTTTCCTCAATGAGTGATCGATGTCCTCCTTGATTAGAATTTTCCCACTAGTTTTTCTGGTTCCATCAATACAATACTCTTTGATGTACCATTAAGTGGTTCTACCACCTATTATTCATCCATCCAAAGAAACTCGGGCTCCTTTTATTGAGAGCCTAGAAAGGAAATAAATGTCCCATACCTATATGGTAAGAGTGTGAACTCCAACTCGGAAAATGAGGTCATTTGTGTTCCACATCCTTACTAAATATTCCAACAGTTGGACCTGGGCTCACATGCCTGAAACCATAAATAATTTAGCCAATCCGCACTCCTGGAGTGCGAGCATATTATTTGGGTCATTAGCTGTAATATGATATTCCATTTTGTTCTCTCTTTCCTTCCATTCCAACATCTTTACTAGTTGAAATTCCTGTGAACATTGAGTGAAAACAGATTAGGCACCGGGCATCCAAAATTTTCAAACTAAATAGAAAAAAATGTTTCTAGTTTTTCTTTACGGGTGTCGCAGTCCATATTTTAAACATATATAATAGTGTCGTAGTCACCCATTTCGGGCACTACGATATCCTATGATGTCGAAGTACATGATATGGATGCTTGTGACACCCTGATAACATTTTTGGGGTTTTTTAAATCATCTAAAAAACACCTAAACTGACATGAAATATGAAATAATGAACATGAAATTGAAGAGCAGAGAGACATCTCTTACCTGGAAGAAACATAATTGAAAATCATCCATAGATTTTCCCAGAATCACCACTTGAAAAATCAGCTACAATGAGGGTTTTTTATCACTCTTGAAAGGTTAAAAACCAAATGGTGAAAATAAAATTACTTTTACCCCTTTTTAACAAAAAGTGGATATTATTTATTATTTTATGTTTTTTACCATTTTATATAATTTCTCATCGGTTGATATAGTATTTAATCTGATATGATGGTTCTAACCCTATTTTTTGCAAATTACAAGTCAAACATAAGACACAAGTTGTAGCCGAGTGTATTTTTATAGTTGTTTTTCAAACTCGTTAAAAGAAAAACAACAAAAATTATACGAAAGAGGAATCTTTTGGGAGTTTTCTTTAATCTCTTTTCAAACTCTTTAAATATGAAAATATTTCCAAGCAAACTTGCTTCCTTTCACACTCATTAAATAATTTGAAAGAGCATCTATTCAATATTAGTTTAACCCTTTTTTGGGTTGAGTATGATTAATTACGAAAAATGAATACTCTAGTCAATCATGGCTAGAAGATTTCTCCTAGGTATTATTTTATACTTTTTCGGACTTGGGAGACTAAATTTATGAAAACATTAATCCTGGAGTTTCCTTTAAGTGGTTTTCAAACTCACTAAACATGAAAAACCATCGTTTTTACTTTCTTTGGACTAGTAAAATGTACATTGAAAGACCCATATGGGACCAAACCACTTCTTCCTAGGGTCAATTAAAAATAATCCGAGGGACTCTTCCAAAGGATGAGATTTTAGTACAAGCATATGTTATCCTACTCAATTATTGTGTAAAAATAAAGAGGTACTCACCATAAATGGTGGGGGGAAACTGGGAAGAGAACTTGTATAAAATATGTATTAAATTTTGGTAGCAAGTCACTCTTGGACATGACACCCTTTCATCCTTGTGTCAGATTGGGAAACCCACTTGTCTCTTGTTGATCATACTTCTCCACAAATTTATACTTTAGTATGTGATCCTCCTTTTGAGTCAATTCTACCAAGACAATTTTCATGTCATCAATATGTTCAAGAGAAGTCCAATCAGAAAAATCCTTCTATTGCGTTGGCCATTTTTGAATCTCTTAATCCTTTTACAGTATCGATTATCCATAAGTTGGTCCTAAATCACTTTATACTTTGATTTACTTCAAATATTTGTACCTGTTTTTCATCGTTGATGGGGGATACATTAAGGCCCTCCTGCAACAAATCACTTCCTATCGACTTCAGCACATTATCTAGGAAGTTGATTTAGAAACTTTACACTACCTTGGGACTTGCATGCCTCAATGACAAGTTTCCTCTCCTTTGACGATAGTTTTTCATCATTGACCTTCAATCGAATGATTCTATGGGTGATCAACTTCAATTCATCTATTCACACTCAATAGAATGTACTTATGTACCTTAAGATCCATCATTATCATTAATGGTTCCTTTCACATCTGTTAACGATTTTCATCATTGATCGTTAATCAATTGATTTCTACCATGTTCGACTTTAACACCTTTATTCACATGGTTATATTTGTACTATGGAACAATGGAGATGATGACCTTGGATCATATATGATAGATATGAGATACGATGGAGCATTTTTAGTATGTATTGTTGCATACATACACAATGTATGTCTCATGGCTATGTTCAAATTTGAAGGCTTTATGACATAGATCCATAATGTATCTTTGGTGGCTATGTTCATATTTGAGAAATAATGGCATGGATCCACGATGTATATTTAATTTCCATGACCTATCATAATTGATATGGATATTTGTATGTAATAACGTATGCTTTGAGTCATTTGTATTATGAGTATGGGAATGTCTACCTCAGTAATGATATTGTAATTCGTTTTTTTTTGTTGACAGGTCTCCAACCGATGTGTTCTTTGTTTCAATACCCACATGGAAAAGTACTTCAGATATCAACCCTTTATAGCTTCATAATTTAAGGGGGAATTTTGTTACACATTATTTTGTCACAACTTATAATGTTCACCTACCTTCTATCATCCAAAGCTTAAAAACCATGATCATTGAAGAAAGGCCTTTCCCTGAAAGAAGTCAGGATTCATTAAAAACATTATTTTATGAAAGTGTCACATGTTGCGCCACTTCAACATGTGACACTCTTAAGTGTCACATGTTTCATCACTGCATCCTGCGACAGTGTCTCATGTTGCTAGTTCACGGGGTGTGACATTGTTTGAAAGGAAGGAAAAAAGAGAAATTCGTGAAGTTTCTAGAAGAGAATATTTGGATATGAGGTGTCCTTCAATCGGTTTGGATCTCACCCGTACTCCTAATTTTGGGAGATCTTAACCTCTCATCCTAACCTCCTCTTCAATGTATAAAAGGAGACTTCTCTCACGAGAAAAGGTTAATCGCTAATGGAGAATAACTAGTAGTGAATAATGGTTAATATATTTAAATTTTGATTTGTGATTAGAAGATTGTTCTTTGGCCTTGAGATATTCTTGTGTCAAAGTATTAATTTGATGGTGATGGAACTCATGGAAGAAATGTAGGTATTGGAGAAATGAACCATTGGAAAGAGCCTCACAAAACCAAGGCATTGGTTGTAACTCTTTCATTAATATTAATGGAGTAAGATGTTTAATTTCCTATAAATATTGTTCAATGTAAATTCTCTTTATTACATTTCTCCTTGGTCATTTGTATAGATTTGTTGAAGTACTATTGTTGCTTTCACTTGTTATATTGTTTTCTTATGCAGTTTTCTATTCTAAAGCCTTTGAATCAAGATAGGAGCTACAATTAGCGAGGAAAACTATCAGTAAAGAGGTATGAGTCCTTACTTATCAATATTTCGATTGTATGAATCTAAGGAAAGTAATATGTTATGTGTTTTTTTGTTCTAGCTTTGGGTTCCCAAACTAGGGAGATTGATCTATTTCTACATTGAATAATTTGTCCATCAACACTTTGCGAATTCATTGTTCAAATAAAAATTTGATAGTGAGATGCTACAGAGGGGTGAAATACCATTTCGATCATGGGGTCAAATATTCTGACAAGCATGAAACTTGTGAATGTTGTGACAATCGATGTAGTTTCCTTTTGGTGGTATTTCTTCTTCTTCTTCTTTTTGTTATTCCCTTTTGATTTTAATTTTTGTCGTTGTGAATCATCATCTTTATTTGAATCCTTCTCAAGATTATTATCATAATCATTATCCATATATTTTTCAAGGCTCTTCTCCAGATATTTCTTAGCATCCTTTTCAGTGTCTTTAGCAATGTATTTATCGATATCCTTCTCCTAATCTTTTTTTTGGTTCTTCTCATCATCTTGTGGAGGTATTTGATTCATGGTCTACTAATGTGGTAGGGAAGTCGACCCATCCATTCACTCTTTTTAATTATTGGTTTCATTATTATCCTGCACATTTGAATTTTAAATTTATATTATGGGGTCGATCCTTTTTAATGCTCATTGTCGATTTGTTTTTTTTTTCTTCTTCTATTTCTCCTTGGACAGTCTACTTGGGGCAAAATGGATTAGTTGAAATTAGTTGTATTGGATCTGTATTATCGACCAACTACCCTAATAGATCTGGTTCTTCTCTAAAATATTAGTGTTGGTACTCTCCTTGTCCCTCCATGTTTTGTTTCTCTTGTTCTCCACTATCACTACGAGTCGATTCCTCGGGGTGAGTCGAATGTTGCTTCTATGCATTATCTGTATGATTCAATTTAGATGGGCGAGTTGAATCTCCTGGATAATTTTACTTTATTGGATGATTTAAATCAACTGGATGAGTTGTCCCTTTGTTGATGTTGTTTTTTTTTTTCTTTTTTCTTTTGACTGGATTTCTCTTCACAGGGGAGCCCTATTGGCTGTCAAGGTTGTCGACAAAAATTATGGTATACAGTTTTCCTCTTTTTATTCTTCTTATTCTACATCTGTGACGGTCATTATGAGATCTAGATATACTTCCAAGACTTCCATGGAGATTGGAAAATCAATGTCCATTTTCCTTTGTAACTCTTCAAAACAATTATTGTTGGACTACTTGTTCAACACTCCATTTGTGAGTGGAATTCTTTAAATTCAGGACCCAATTTTTAAACATATTTTCATCTGGGAGAGACTTTGATGAGCCCACTTTTGGTCAATTTAATTTATTAAATTTATGAGCATTAATTTATCAATACAGGGTGTTCGTAAACTTGTTAAATGTTGGAAAAATATATGCAAGACCAAACAACTAATTATGTTAAGCTATCTAATGAATTAAAAAGACATGTTTATTAGTAAATCACTTCCAGGAGTCGAGTTAAACATGGAGGATATAATCATTTAGCACATTCCATAATTCAAAAAACTCACATAGTTTTAAGAAGCCTTAAGCTAAAAATATCTACAGTGATAAAATCAAATCCAAAGGTCTCAAGATTGTAAGTTTGAGTCCTGTAACTTTGCATTTTTCTCAAGATTTATGGGTTAACAATGTTAAGATATCTAGTTGGACACCACACATGGCCATTAACACACTTTCATAAATTGGACTGCATAAATAAATGAGCAAAAAAAAAATAGCATAAAGGAATGAACGGTAAATACATTAACAAAAATCAATTGAAATGAAATGCAACAACCATAAAATAAACTAACCTATGAAATGGAGATCAATGCAAAAAAGAAATAAACTAGATAATGTTTATCACATCAGGTCAGGGGGGCCTCCTAGATGAACATACGTTGCGGTAAAACAAAAATGGCTAACTCACAATGTTCAACAACATAGTCTTTGTATTATCATCAACAAGATGTTTCACAATAAAAAGAGTAGCAATCCTCTTTACAATGAGATTCTTTCATCGGTGATACAATTTAGATCTCTTAATTAAATATCAATATTGACATCCCCCTCATATTTATACATAAAACATATCTTTCATAAAATGAATTTTTTTACAAAAAGCTAAGACCAATCCCTTAACAAATGGATCTCACAACCATCATATCTTGGTTTTATCTTAATTAAGAAAATGGTGATTATTTGTATCATTTGAAGATCATAGGAGTTAACAACATTATTCTCTACAAAATTCATATTCCTAAATTTGTCCATAAGAGGCACAACCATCCAAATCATCAAGGTGCTACTGAAATTCCTGTAGATAGCATGTGTTACCGGAATTGTAGAAAATATCGTAAAATTTGTTCAAAGATTCACCCATAACTTCCTTGTCATTCATTTTCCGAGGATTTTTCCTATATTTCATTTAAATGGTTGTATTCTGCACAAAACCTTTGTCTTGGAATTTCCAAATTCACTCATACATGCTTGAAAATGACATGGAAAAATTACTTCTAGAAATAGGCCACTACAATAAATTTGGTAGCAAGGGTGCTACCATAATTCTAGAATGTGTCGAAATTTTCTCTAACTTTTAGAAGAAATTTAGGAAACCACAATATCCATTCCAAGTAACCACTAGAACATGAGAAATTAATAAAATTAATGATCGCATGTCTCATGAAGCTTGTATGAAGTGAAAGTGGATAATAAGGGTGATATATGACAATGCAAATGATAAATGAGTGAAGGATAAATGAGAAATTAAATATTTATGGAATAAATGGTTGTTGAAAACATGTCAAAAACAAGGCTCAACATCCCCCCACAATCACGTCTTCGCATGTCCTCATGCAAAAAAAGAGATTAATGTTGTCCTTTAGTATTCTAATATACTTTCTTTATGCATGGAAAGGAGGATTGGCATAATGAGAATGATGCATGTTGAATTTGATCTTGTCTTTGATTGTTTTTGGTTGGAATACTGAAGAGGTTGTTGAGAGAAGGAGTTCTATGTTGCAATAAATTTGATGACCCCTTCTTATTTCTAAACAAACAACTACATGCATAATTTATTACAGATCTTTTCCAACAAGTAACATGGTTTCAAGCAAAGCTCATGTCTAACTGTGCCATTATCCCGGTTTTCATAGTTAGACCCATTTTTTCTTTACTTTTTATTTATTTATTACAATATCCTACCCTACTTGGAAAATGAATTTTTTTCTCAAGTGTAGGAGTATTTCCAATGAAGCCATGTATGTAATAGTATTACAAATGTACGTATATTCAAATTTTAAAAATAATCTTTGATAGATACCCAAATGTGAGGAATTAATTTCTCTGATTGATATGTTGCCAAGAGATTTTGGAGAATGAAGGAATAATGTGGACTGATAGTTGTATGGAACCATACTTCAATGTATTAACTACTCCCTTGGTTCTCTTGTTTATAAACATTTATTTGCATATCCTCTGTCACACCCTATAGTTATTCGAAGATTTGTCTTTTTCACAAAGGATCCATACACAGAATTGGAAGAAATTCTTCAATATTAGTCTCCGGTGCCTACTCTCCATCGAATGATTCCCATGGTTCTTTGATCTCTTTTTCAAATTGGGAAGGATGGTCGAATGGAAGAATTTGTTGAAGATGTTTCTCATGGAATCTGTGTTCTTCTATCACGTCCTAAGATGCAGATGTATCTTCAATTTCTACTATAATTTGAGAAAGTTATTGAAGTAGCATCCTTCTTTACTCGACAACCCTTGAAAATTCTTAAACACTTCTTGTTGCTTGGTAATCATTGTCT